>JBAIZL010000002.1:133298739-133431239 GCA_036971475.1 Prosapia bicincta | reverse complement strand
ACTAATAATTGAGATTCTAATCTAATATTTTATATGTGCAGAATTTAGATCTTTACATAAAATTATGTACTAGAGTTTTTCAAAAGATGAAAACAATTTTTTCAAAAATTTCTCCAAAATTGTACAAACAACAAAGCTAAATAATAATGCAAAACATATATATATATATATATATATATATATATATATATATATATATACGCGTAAAATATATATATTTTTTTTTTTTTTGTAGAAAAGCAAACGTATAAACTTTATACTTTAAAAAAGAAAAATATGGAAAAAAGAGACTAGAATGTATTATTTATAGTTGTAAACGACCTAAAATATTACGTATATTACATTTTTTAAATTAGATTATGAAAATTCCAAGATATACATTATGCAGACAATTTTCTCTAGATCCATAAAAAATTTTATTTCAATTAAAAATATATATTAAAAGAATTAAAACTTTAAAAAATGTAGAAAATAATCCTGAAGCTGTTGTGATTAGCATCGTCTATACATCAATTATTTACAGGATGCTTTAGTGGTAATCAAACATCCTAAATAAATGTATAATTATACAGATCCAAATGTAGTGGTACATTCAGGTTGTGTGAATTTTTTTTCTATTTTTACCCACTATTTATGATTTTAGATAATTGAGCTATCTTTTCTTTTGTTTTAGAATGTATTTTTTGTACCACATATGAGAAGGGAAAAACTTGGAGTAGACTCACATTTGATTGAGTAATAACATATTATTTGAATTTTTCCATTTTTAGGGGGTTTGCGACAAGTTTTATTATGTTTTACATATTCCAGTTTCATCACCAGATAATCTTTTTATTGCAATATTATTGATGTAGGGGTGACATCAAATGATAAATACCATTTGTATCATCCAATGGCTTTGCAGCTTAGGTTTCTTTCTTGTACTTTTTTGTTTTCTTTATTTCTATGCTAAGTTTAATTTTATTGTTATTAAAATTGTTTACTTCATTTTCATTTTTTTCTAGAAATTGCTGTCTAGAAAGTATTACCTGTTACAAAAAAAATACAATATATAATCTAATTATTACTGGCTCTTGTAACCGAAAATCTATTTTTTCTCTGCAAGCTTTTAAAACAATTTACATCAAATTCAAGTAAATCATTAGATAACATTGATTTGCTGAACATCATAGAAATCGAATAAATTTAAATGAATAATAAATACACACAAATATATAAATATATGCATGTTTGTCTTTTTATATTACTTATATGAACATGTATACATAGTTTTGGGTAATTGTTCTGTTTAGCCACATAAGCGATTTTAGCCAAAACATTTTACAGACTGATGCAGAAACTCACAGTAAATAAAAAAATAATAAAAACAATTTCAGCTCACATCATAAATAATTACAATTTTCAAAGAAAACTATTCCACCCTCACTCCCTCTACGGTCACCTTAAACTTCAGAAAATTAATGTTTTACCTTGAAACAAGCAAAATTCCTTGTTAAGTATTTACATAATTCTCTACATTTTTCCATTACCTTAATTTTTACTCACATTCTAGTTGGAACGTTTTTGGGTGTGCAGTGGCAACAGCACACTGTACTATGTCTAGATATGAATATACCTATAAAATATCCAGTAAGGATGGATTTGGTTGTAATTTTATACAACATTCCTGTATATCTATGAAGTACCCAGTCAGGATAGATTTGGTTGTAATTTTATACAACATTACTATGTACCTATATTACAATATTCAATGAGTTCCTTCATCAGCCGGTAAAATTTTTCAGCTGATCTTACCTTACAATGTGTAGATTAGTTTTCTGTATTTGAATATAGGTATATCGAAATGCTGTATAAAATTACAACCACATCTATCCTAACTGGATACTTTATAGGTACATTTTCATGAGTTTTTTTTCATTATTGGCCGAAATCCTTGGCTAAAGGGAACAATTACCTAGTTTTGGAATTTGAGGTGAATAATAACATTGTATTTATTGAATATATTCATTAGCAAGTTATTGTAATATATGCCTAGTTTTATTAAAAATTTCGGTAATTGTTTAGTTTGCTAAACCGGGCCTATATTTTCATGAAACATTTAGAAACATGTTAAAAGGCTATTTTCATTGAAATTATTTTTTTCTGTGCCTAGAAACATTATTATTTCTTAAATTAAAGTTGGGTAAAATTTTCAGCGCTGATGTAGAAGTTGTGAATGGGCGCGGAGTGATACAAATGTTTTTTTACGTCACAGTGCTGCGCATAAGGTTGTACGTCACGCAACCTTAAGTGTGTAGATATTTGAGAAACAATGTTTTGGCTTAATTTTTATACATGTATTTAAATATACTTATAAAGTCTCCAGTTAGGATAGAATTGGTTTTAAATTTATACATTACTGTATACCTATATTAATATATACCTAAAAAGTGTCCAGTCAGGTTAGATTTGGTTTTAATTTTATACTTTACCTAAATGGTTACATTTATACAATTAGAACCAAATCTATCCTGACTAGATACTTCATATTTTATACTTCTATTTTGTTAAATTCATTAAAATTATGCCAAAACATAATGCTACACATTATCCAAGTGTAACGGTTAGTACATATGTGTTGCCGTGTATCCCTCCTCGAGGCAGGCAGCCTATTCACAACTGCTACATCCGCGCTGAAAACTTTACCCAACTTTAATTTAAGGAAAAATAATGTTTCTAGGCACAGAAAAAAATAATGTCAATGAAAATAGCTTTTTTACATGTTTCTGAATGTTTCATGAAAATATAGCAAACTAAACAATTACCAAAATGTCAATTTCGTAAATCAACTTCTTTTAATCTGGTTCTTTAGAAGGTTGTGGCTTTTGTTGAATAGTTTATTAAATGATAAAAATTCATATTATCTGAATTGCATGAAATGGGGTTAGGCTACAGTTTTAGTCTAACCTATAACATATAGGTGATATACCTTTTCAAATTGTTGATTTCCTAATAAATGTAAATATTTGTTCTACTTGACCAACTATAATAACATGGGCAATAAATAACTTTTAATATAAAAATTATATATCCAGTAATACTTATTTATTACTAGCCTTAAAAATATAACCACTACAATACTATACCAATTCCATATCTATCCTTTTCTTTCACTGTGTTCCACTGTGAACTCATCTGATTTTAATAATATTGAAATTAAATCATATAAATCATCAAAGCAGTAAATAAATGACATTAAAGGGAGCGCCCGTTAACTTGGAATCAATCCATCCATATTTGTATCATTTAACTACTTAAATGTTCAAAACACTTTCTTTGTACATACACATACAAATTTTAAACCATAGACTGCAAGGCTGCACGACGCCCAATAGCCTTTACAGGATAACACACGATATCATATGAGAACTAATCTATCAAGCAATGTTATCTTTGAAATTTTTAATTTGTTTTAAGAACTTATAACTTTTCGTTTTGAATATGTTACTTATATATTTGTACAAGGTTAAAAGTATTCATTATATAATATAATGAAACGATTAAGACAAATCATTAATTTATATATTTTTATAATGTAACTTTACTGTTCTCTAGCATTTATATAGAGGTTTTACTAATAGTGGATTGCAGGGTAGATCATAGTTACTCATTTTTATGTAATATTTTTAGAGGTTGATAATAAGGTAGGTTTTTAAATAGCTTGGAAGTAGGTTATTTACATATCTATATAAAAAAAGATGTCTTGAATGGCTGATTCACAATCAACGCACAGCCTAAATTTAAATAAATATAGATTTTAATGCAATATGTCTCTAAAAATCGCATGAGCCTTCACATTTGTACTCTTATCTACCAAACCTACTTACTAGCCAACGCCCACCCTTGGCTGTTGAGCCATTTGGTGGCGCGCAGACCAGTACAATCGAGAGAGACTTCCTTCATTGTCCTCTTCGTCTGGCTGGATGTGGCTCAAGAAAGTGCATGTGAGGAGGTGATCTACATCCATGGTTCCGTTTCCGCACAACACCCAATCCAGTGATTGGAGGACATAAATCTTATGGAGGTGTGCCGCTAGGTAGTCGTGGCCAGTAGCCTGGCGGAACAGTGCTACACCTGTGCTTCGGGAAAGGCTATGATTTATTGGTCCTTCGGAGACGAGTGTGGCTCAGCTTCTGTTGTGAGAGGCCCTGATTAGGTTTTCTCTCGTGCTGCGATTTAAAGCTGAGTTTACCTGTATTTTCACTGATTGAAAAGAGGTTGAAGTAAGTGGTTGTGGTAAAGCGGCTCCCTGTTTGGCGAGAGTGTCGGCTTTCTCTCGTTTCCTTCTATATTGACATGACTTAGTAAACTCTACATGACACTACCAAACCTTGGTGTACGCTTTCATCAAGATTTCTTAACAATAGATCACGGTAATAGGATAAGGATATTAGGTGTATTTTTAGTGAGTATGGGGGGTTATAATGTTGAAAAGTGTATGTAAATCAGTGGCGTAACTATAGATAGGTTTTGGGGGGTATGGTGGGATTCTGGAGGCTTGGCCTCTGGTAAATTTGAAAAAATGTACTGCCTGGAAATACATCTTTTACATAATTCTGGCATTTAATGAAGAATTGGTGAGATCTATACCCCCACATTCCTCCGCAGTTACGCCACTGATGTGAGTTGTAATGTACATGTGTGGTAAGTATGTCTGTTGGTTGGGTATAGTTTGAAATGATTGTCTATTTTGTACTTTTCGGTTGTATAGCGTTGGTTATTTTTGTTTTGTTAACACTGCAAATTAATACGATTTATAATGGTTGGAATCTATTGAGATACACCTAACATTATTTGTATTTTCGATAGACATCAAGGTGAATATTATTAAAGTTCCTTGTTGTAATTATCTTGAATTCACTGATTAAAGTTCAGTTAAATGATACTTAACTAAGGGAATGCATAAGGGCTTACTTGCTGATTTATTTCGAAACAATCGTTCCTTTTACGGATGAGAGGCTTTGCTTCATAAAAGGAACGATTGTTTCGAAACGCGTCAGCAAGTAAGCCCTTACGTATTCACTTGAATAAGTATCATTTAATTATAGTAAATATTATTATTTTTTCGTTTCTGTAGGCTGAAGTTTTATTTATTTTATAAAATATGTCATCTAAAGCCAGTTACTTATTACATAGTGTTCCTAATTATGAATTCGTAATTACATTGTACAATTTGAGTGACATTTTGTCGGCAATACTGATACTAAGCGAATATATTCAATCAGTAATCATTAATCTGGCTTGTGAGTTGAGGTTATAAATAAATAAATAACGGTACTCGAACTCACAAAACAACATGTTGTTGCGGTTGTAAATTTGTAGTAAAGTCACTGATGATGATGTCATAAATCATTGAATCACCTATGACATAAAGTATATACTTTTGTGAGTTCGTATGCAGTTTTTTCATTCATTTATATTTAATTAGAAAAACATTGATATTTTTCATAGAAATAATAACTAGAATATGCTTTCTAAATTCTTCGTGGATAGCGTCATGACTATAAAGCATTTTTTGTTTGTTTTGAACAATACAAAAAACTATTGAAGTAAATATCAAAATATTAAGTGTCTTGATGTAATCATCTTGAATTCACTGATTAAACTAAATTTAAACTACTTAACTAAGTGAATACGTAATTGCTTACTTACTGACGCGTTTCAAAACGTTCGTTCCTTTTACGAAGCTAACCCTCTACTAGTGGCTTTTGGCTCTTTATTATAGATATATAGCTCTTTAAAATATTAAGATATACTGGAAAACACATAAGTCGGACAAATTATTGAATTTACCTAGATGCTTTAGGGAGACAGAAAATGTATTTCATATTACAAAAAGGCTATATATGTTCCAGTATTTAACCATGTTTTATCATATCTAAAGGATATATTTTTCGGCGATTCAAGAAGAGCAACAAAATGAACTGTTTAATTATTGTATATTACAATTAAATTCTTTTAAAATATAATTTTGTTCGTTATTTTTCTGTACCAATAAGAATTTTTAATAATAAAAAACTATTTTATACTTTTGGGAATGTTCATGCGAACAATTCACTATTTGTCATTCAAATCCTATTTCTTTTTTAAATTTGGTTCTACTTTTTCACGTTCTGGGGCATGTTCTAAAATGATAAATATCTGTGATTTGTTTTCTATGAACACAAGACCCAATTGATTTTGTGCATTGTACTGACTTTAATGTGTTTACAAAATACGTTTTTTTGAGATTTGTTAGGGATTTTAGATACATTTTATCGATAATGGAAATATGTTATTTAGTTGCTATTGTGTTTCATCTCAATTCAGTAGTGTATTTTACTGAATAATTTCTAAAGTATTGCAGGATTGATTTTGTGTACCTATAGTACCTTATCTAGTAGCTTTTATTTTGCTTTAATAAAGTGACAGCAGTGATTAACATAACATTAAATTAGATTTTGTGAAGTTTCACCAGTTAAATATGGGCGAAAAAGAAAATTTTCGGTTGTCTGTAAGTGCCCAGTTTATGTGTATTTTGTCTTTAACATGAAAATCCCAACAAATTTTAGTAGTAGAAAGTTGTGTAGTTGGCAGCTAGGGTATTTACATTAACCAAGTAACGATTTCGGCCGAAAAATTTTACCGGCTGATGCAGAAACTCATATTGAATGCCAACAAAAATAATATTTTGCTGATGTCCGTTATAATTATATACATGAATATACCTATAAAGTATGCAGTCAGGATAGATTTGGTTATAATTTTATACAACATTACTATGTACCTATATTAAAATATTCCTTACAAGTTTCTGCATCAGCCTGTAAAATGTTTTGGCTGATCTCATACTTTACATGTGTAGATTTGTTTTCTATATTTTAATATTAGTATATAGTGTTGTATAAAATTACAACCAAATATATCCTGACTGGATACTTCATAGGGTATGTCTAGACATAGTCCTGTGCGCTGTTACTGCACGCCTAAAAACGTAGTCTTAACTGAAAAATTAACCTTCGTGATAATAAATGTTAATAGTAAAATAATGACTTTTTGAGGCATTTTGCTACTTCCATGGTAATAAAATTACGTTGGAAAGGGTGGGTGTAGAAGTTTTTTCCAAAATTGTAATTATTTGGTATGTCAGCGAATGTGTTTTTATTTATTTTGGTATTCATTATTAGTTTCTGCAACAGACGGTAAAATCTTTCACCCGAAATCGCTTATGTGGTTAAATTAATCAATTACCTCAACTAGTATGGAAAAGAATTTTACAAGCTTAAGTTTTGTTAGACTTTGAGATTTTAATTAATAATTTAGAAACAGCGATATTTCAAAATATTGTTATTTCCTTTCAAAATTTTATATATGTTAATTTTTCTTGATTGTTCAAATTTGAATGAATGATATTTTATGATAGGGAAGTTTATTATGAAGATGTATTGTAGTAACTTACCTCTTCAGCTAGTTGGTGCATTTAGCACAAATTCAACCAATAAATAAACTTACGGTATTTATTGGTTGTCTCATATCAGCAATATTGTAACAAAAAAAATTACAATTTGATGTAGAAAGTGCTCTGGAATACGAGAAAATTATAAAACTTGACACAGACATTCCAAAAATTTAACATTTTGAGAGTTTTTTTATAAAACAGAGCACTATGATATTTTACATTTTAATACAGCTACAAGGTATTCAGTTAGGATATGTTTAATTAGATAAGAAAATAGTTCAAGGATATAAACTAATCACTTGATAGGTAAACCAATGTATAGATGGCCTACACCTTATTTATAACTACGAAACAAAATAACTTAAAGTCATAGTAATTATTTAATCAACTCAAAGAGTATTTATAATACTCAAGTAACCCTCACTTCACAGTCAACCAGTTAGATTAATCTAGGGAATTTAATTGTCTTTCTTAACTAGATATTTTGTAGCTCTATGTCGATGATATTTGACAAAGTATGAACCTATTGTATTATTTTCCTTTTTATATATATTATTTAAAATTATATCTGAAATAACATACCTACAGTGTCAGGCTAGAGGTTTTTTTATTAAAAAAAAAAAATAACGAGTTGTAATACTTGACTAAATACAGGTCTTTTTTACTAATGTTTACCTACAGTTGAATACATTTATTTTTAATGTATTTACAATGTTTTTGAGTAACATATGTGAAAACGAAAGAAATTTAACAGGCCAAAATCGTGATATAGTATTATCTAATAAATTTACTAATGAACTTTGTAAACAGTTTAACTTGGCATAAGGCGATATTAGTTTAGCTGCAATTCAGGGTTTCGTGATAAAATGGGAATCAAAATCGATTTTATTTTACATTTTCATTAATGCTACTTAAGAATACATAAAAAAGGAACAGTTGATTTTAGCTGTACCAAAACATAAATACTGCTTAAAAATTACATAATATGAAACAAAACCACCTTAATTTAGGAAATTACAATATAATGAAGCGATGGAAAGAAGATGCTTAAATATTACTATTAATATGCTTTAAAATATGATCTAAAAAAGCGTCTTGTTTTTTATATTGCAGACTCTCTGATTCATTCTGCCATATTTGTGTATGTATTAGGGGGCTGCAGTGGTCTTATGCAGCTTCTGTGGACACCTCTTAGTTCACTTGGGTTTGCTTAAGCTAATGGAATTCCAAGTTTAAGCCCCCTCACCGAATGTACTCTAAACGGAATACCACAGGGGTCAGTCATTAGTCCTACTCTTTTTAACATATTGATGCAAAATTTAGGGAATATAGACCTTCCAGGCATCGGCATGGCTATTTTTGCAGATGATGTCACTATCTGGGCCACTGATAAAGACCCAACTGCTTCTACTCACCAACTGGAAAAGGCACTTACCAAAATCTCTGAGTGGTCTGAAAAATGGGGACTAACCATTTCACTATCAAAAACTGAAGTATGCTTCTTCTCCAGGCGATACTTGCACAAAAACTATAAACCAGTTATAAACTTAAATGGAAACGTACTGCGGCATAACCCAAATCCTGTACTTCTGGGTATTAAACTAGATCCAAAACTACTGTGGAAAGAACATGTCCATTTCATAGCGGACAAATGTGCAAATAGAATAAAAGCGTTGAAAGTTATAGCCAGCAGGGCATGGGGAGCAGATACATATATATTAAGGAATTTTTATTTGTCCTTTGTAAGATCAAAAATCATGTATTGTTGTGAAGTTTGGGGTGGAACAGCTGAAACTCATATTCGAAAATTACAAATATTACAGAACTCATCTCTGAGGATTTGTTTGGGTTGTCCAAAAACCACAAGTATACAGTCTATGGAAATTGAACTGTCAGTCATGCCCTTTGACTTATATATAAAAAACAGAATGTGGAAGAAACATTTTCAGATGAAGGCAATTTCACTTAACACTCTTTCTAACATTGCATTGGTAACTAACATCCGACAGTCACTGTTCTACCATCATAACAAACCCTGCGAATCATTAAACACAATGGAATCAGAAAAAATTCCAGTTGTTTTGGAACAACAACCCTGGCTTCGAATCCCAATAAAAACCAATCTTGAAATTCCTGGTTCACTCACAAAAGAAGATTCACCTCACCTACTAAAATCTGTCGCTATGGAATTGATAAACACCACATATAACAACTTTGTAAAAATCTACACAGATGGTTCCGTTGATAAAGAGAACCATAGGGGAGGTGCAGCTTTTCATTGTCCAGAATTAAACGAGGATTACTATGTGCCCTGCGATTCCTCTTCAAGTATGAATGCTGAATTGATGGCCTTAAATGCTGCTTTGGTTTTTAGCAATACTATGGATGCACAGAACATCTGCATTCTTACCGATTCCAGGTCGGCCCTTCAAGCCCTTCAAGTACAGCACACTACAGACTACCATTTTCGAACATCTGAAATAACTAAATTGTTAAAAAACTTAGAACAGAAAAATATTGTATTTCAATGGATCCCCAGTCATTGTGGTGTTCCTGGGAATGAGGAAGCTGACAGATCTGCCAAGGCGTCTTGCAACTTGTATCCATCTCCTGAAAGTTGTTACTCCTTAACTAATTGCAAAGAGGCAGTTGATAAAGAATCTTACATCTGTTGGAGAAAGAAATGGAGAGAATGCAATACTGGGCGCGAATATTATTCATTACAAAAACAACCTAATGATCCAAAGATCTTCAAGGCATTATCACGTTCAGTGGCATCTTTTGCGGCACGAGCTCGTATGGGACACATTGTCACCAATACATATTTGAAAAGGTTTCATATTACTAACGACTCTATCTGTGGAGTGTGCAAGCAAGAAGAGGAAACATTAGAGCACATACTTTTGAAGTGTCCTGTAACAGCAGCAACAAGGAGGCGAGAAAGCAAGTTCTTCCTTGATAAAGCAACTAGGACGGGAATGTACCCTGGACAGAATCTTGAAAGAAAGTTGTTTCTGGTCATTGGCAGAGTGTGTGTATAGGAGACATCGAGCCATCGAGGCCAACCTTGGAAGCTCGTAATAAGAAATAAGAAATAATTTATATTGCAGACAAATATAAAAACTGCTTAAAATTTGTCAATTGTAAAGCATAAACTCATTGTAGGAATAAAAAAAAGAAAAGAAATGTAAAAGTGTTGATATTACAATATAAGTGAAAAGTACCAAATTGGGATGGATTTGGTAATAAAAATCAATTACTCAATTAGTGTTTTAACAAAATCAAGAAATGGTTAATAGTGCATTAAACATCTCTCAGAACACTGCTATCTTAATACTGGCACATTTCATTAAATTGAATGTTTATTCAGGCTAATACATGTCTTTTGTAAACATTTACTAAACACTTGTAAAAATTTATACAAACTTGCCTATAGTAGCACTTACTTATATTTGTTGAGGATGGATGTTTTGGGAGATGTGCCCCATTGTCAACTCAGACCGTAATTATGAGTTGCAGTCTGAGTAGACAATGGGACACATCTCCCAAAACAGCCGTCTTCAACAAATATAAGTAAGTGCTACTATAGGCAAGTTTGTTTAAATTTTTACAAGTGTTTAGTGAAAACTAATAGCTCACGTGAAGATCGAATCAAGAAATAAGTAAACATTTAATGTCTTATTTAAAGATTCTCAAAACAAATGTTTGTAAATTTAGGAATGATTATTGATGTTCATGTCACCAGTAGTACCTATGTAGTTTTGTTTATAAATGCTACAGATTATGCGTAGTAAATTTATATATTTATAACTAGGGATGGGCCAATTTTTTATTCTAGATTCTTTAGTCGATTCTCGATTCTTTCAAGTTATATTAGCTTACATGCTAGGTCTCTAATAATTAATTTAGTTAACATCTTGGTCATATGGCAAAACCTTTTGAAAGTTCTGTTTTAATGTAATAGGCTACACAAAACCTTCAACCTTGATTTATCAATAGGAATTTTTAAAAGCATAAAAAAACATATCAGATAAAAGTAATGCCTTATTTTAAAGTTAAAAATGTGAACTTTAAACTATTTTATGAAGTTTGAAAAAATACCTAAGCCTATTTACACTGTCTCTCAAAACAAAACAAAAATTAAAAACAAACGAACAACATAAAAAGTAAAAAAGTAATAAAAATAGGGTAGTTTTTAATATTTAAAAGTCTGGCAGGTAATGTACATTTCCGTTCAAAAACACAAGCATTTGAACACGTGAGTCAAGCAGGTTTCGTCGCTTGTCACATATAACTCCTGAAGTTGAGAAAAGTTTTTCAGAAAACACTGTCGCAGGAGGGACAGATAGGTATTTTATTGCAATTGCACTCAAATGAGGGTATTTGGCACTTTGTACTGCCCAATACTTCCCAACATCACAGTCTGGACTGGCTAATGGTTCTACTAGATAATTGTTTACTTCTTCTTCTACTGTCGATGTTGTACTACTACGATGTTGTATTCACTTTAGCAAAAATGTAATGCCAACTGCCAATGGAATGTCATGTAAAGGCGATGTGTATATCACTAGGAATGACAACTTATTTATATTGTTAATAAAATTAAAATATTTATTACCGGATAAATACATTTGCTAAATAGAAAAAGTTATAAAATAGAGCAGGATATGAAATCAATATAACTTCAGTAATAATCATTTTAGTTTGTTAAGTTGAGATATAGAACTACTTTTGTGTTTTGTTCTGATCTATGAATCAGTGGCAGCAAGACACGGGGGGGGGGGGGTCGAACCCGCTCTAGTGAGAGAAAGAGAGACAAGTGATAACAAACGACCAGAAATGTTTACGATCTTCTTTGTTGTTTCTTCATAAATAATAATATTTTCGTTATCTCAAATCTTTATTTGCTTTAATCGTTTAATTCATTCAAAGCAACTAATACATTAATAAGACATAGTTGGTAATTAATTATTTTTCCAATAAATTACTCCACACACATATTTTAATAGTTAACAAAATTCCTCGATACCACCTAGAATCGACGATTCCTGGAATCGAGAATCGGCCCATCCATATTTATAACCAAATCTAACCTAACTATATTCTTTCTACAAATTTTGTATACTAATGCCTTGCAGTTAATGTTATATGGTAATCTTGTGTAACATTTTCCTGAAGATGCTGGTACTATTTTATCGGCAAAAAGGTTTGAATAAATATATTCATTAAAAGTATTCTTGTTCTTGAAATATTTTAATTTATTAACTATATTACAAGAAAATATATCACCATATTTAATATTATATATATATATATATATATATATATATATATATATATATATATATATATATATATATATATATATAGGAATTTTTGGACTTGATAGGAGACTGACAGACTTACCTCAAGGCAATAGTCCAAAACTGCAATCTCTTGGAAATAAGCACATATAAAACACTTAATACACTTTTATTTGAAATATTTCGATCAACATGATCTTCTTCAGTCAAGAAAGAGAAAAACAAAACTCTGGTTTTTCTCTTTCTTGACTGAAGAAGATCATGTTGATCGAAATATTTCAAATAAAAGTGTATTAAGTGTTTTATATGTGCTTATTTCCAAGAGATTGCAGTTTTGGACTATTGCCTTGAGGTAAGTCTGTCAGTCTCCTATCAAGTCCAAAAATTCCTAAATAAGCTTTAAGCTCTACTAGAACTAACCTATAAATATATATATATATATATATATATATATATATATATATCAAAACTAAGTAATTTTTCAAAACTAGTTCAGTAATATGTATTCTTGTTAATTAATACTGTATTTATAATTATACTACATCACCTCCATTCTTTAATCCCTCATTCCAAATATGATGCTTGCTGTCAAAAGTCCTCAACATGCTGTTCATTTAATGTCAAGTTCTGCAGTTGTCTTGAAAACCTTTTTTAAATTTATACAAATTATTTTGAATATTGTTTAGCAGATTTTAGTTTTGAATTTTATCATCTAAATTATTTATTTTCAAATTTGTTGTGTCTTTAAGTAATGAAAAGTAACCTGTTGATTTTATTTTCAATAATTAATTTGACCATTTTTGTTACCAAGTGTCCCAGTACCATTTTATGTGAATTGAGATAAAACGATGTGAATGATCTGTTGTTAGTTAGAACTGTACATATAAGTATTTTGTTATATGTAACAAAATGTATTTCTGTTTAATTTTATATAATGTAGCAAAACTATTTTCAGAAAGAAGAAATTGCCAGACAGTTTGAGTTACCTGAACGAAAATCTAAGATAGCAACTCTTTTAAAACAAGATGGCCAGGCATATTGTATTTGTCGTTCTTCTGACTCATCAAGATTTATGATGTGAGTAAATATTGCATCATTAGAAAGTATTGTAAAATTATTTCCTTTGTACTCTTAGTTTTATTCGAAACATCTGAATTTTAACTATTTCTGGACGGAGTAAACATTGCATGCTGAAAATATGTGACCAACTAAATTGTGCAGTGGAGAAGAATACTATGAGCTGTTCATTCTCACCCACAGCAGCTGTATATTAGTGGTCAAAAGTTAGCTAATTACAAGAATCTTCTCTCAGCGTAATTAGACTAGCAGTTAGGAAGCTCTTGTATTGAACTATACATCAAAAAGGACTCTAGGAGAGGCTAAGCTTTAGTGGCAGCAATGTTTACTCGGTCCAGTAATCTATAATTTTTTGAATGAAAAGCTATTATTGTTTACTAAAACATTACCAGTTATGTTACAACTTATACATTATTATGTTTTTAAAAACAAACTCTTGATTTTACTAAGTTGTAAAAAAAATATTTTAAAATGTTTTCATAGTTAATAATTTTTTTATTCCTTCTACAAATTAACTTAATTTGTTGGTAATAGACTGTGCTTAATTTTATTATTTTTTTAATAGAACTTTAATTCATAGATTATTCTGCATATAGGAAAATTCAGCCTATCTGAAACATTTGGACAGAGTTGTTTTGAATAGCCAGTTTTTTAACATTGTTGTGGATTTTGATCCAATTTTTATTTAAATAAAACATGGAGACAAATTCAGATAAACATTTTTACAGTTACGAGGTTTGCACCAATTTCTGGATAAATAAATGCTGGGACAATTTACTTAAAAGTAAAAGGCTTTTGTAAATATTTTATGACTAACTTTTTTTGTATATTACTATACAGTTATATTTGGACCTAAGTTGACTAACAATGAGAGATTTTTTAGTTTTTCAATAACAATGCATCTGGAGGAGTGGCATTAGCAGATTTCTATGAAAACTATAGAGTAATCACAGCGATTTATTATTGTAAAGAGTAAAACAAATCAAAAACTTAACATCAATACCTTACCATAAATAAATGAAAATTGTAAATTACCTCTGAGTATGATTGCTAAGCAAACGAAATGTACATAAGGTTTTAAATAAAAGAAGAAAGTTATTTGTGGTTGAGAGGTTTTATTTATTTATGTTAAACATTACGCCACAGTTGTTTTATACAGTTATTAATACCTTACATTGATCAAATTATGGTATAAATTACAATTAGGAAATTGCATATTATACTAACTCAAAATAAATCTAAAGGACTGAAATGTGATTTTGAAAGATTAATGAAAATCTCAGGTGCATTTAATAAGTCATCAGCTGATGCTCAGATAGAATCGTTATAAGTTGGCTCTCCTCGCTTCCTAACCCTATCCGGAATGTCTAGATCTGTCAACTCAAGATCAGAATACCCTGCTTGCAACCATCTCAAAACTTGATTGTTTTAAATGCTTTCACAAACCAGCACTTTGTTTAGTAGCTCTTAGAAGTTATTAAAATCTTTGTCGTCCCATTTGTCAGTTGGCGTTGGCAGACTATCAAGCAGGTTGTTCCATGCTGTTTTTAGTGTAACAGGTTCAACCTTATTTCAGGTTAGAGTATAAGAATACACACCATAGTCACAAATTTCCAACATTTAACAGTGTTATTTTTGTTTTAATTTTTTTATAAAATATATCTCAACAAAAATCCTCTATTGTAACATTTAAAAATATTAATGATGCCCTAGACTATTGGTTTCAACAGACTTATCACAAGTGATGAAAAATTTGGACCTTTATTCTATCATCTTTTAAAACTCATGGATGACATAGACCATTGTTCGTTAGTAGAATTGCTTTGTATGGTACAATTTATTTAACCAAAAAATGTTAAATTTGTAAAACATTGTTTAAACAATTATGATGACATCCAGACATTTCTTTATGATTAATAACAATTTGACATTGTGTTAGAAGCAATGTTTTTTAGAGTTCTAGGTTTTTCAGCTTTCCCTATACACATTAGAAGAATTCAACATTCAAAGTTATGAGAATAGTGCTTCTCTACTTTTGTATTTTATGTCCTGAAGCAGATTTCTCTTCACGAAATAGATGCAGGCTAAAGTTGTGTTTGGCAATATTTTAAAAGATTGTCTGGATTCATCAGCATTAAATATTTGATTATATGTGTAGCCAACAATTATTTCTTTCAATTCTGTCTTGAAGATGTCTACTATTTCTTGATCAGTTGACATGTTTTTCTCTACTTAAGTGCAATTGCTGAATTTCATATAAGTTTTTAAACCTGTCAAGGCATCCACTGTTTGTGACAAAACATTTTCTATTAATGATATTTCACCAAAGACTAGCATTTTCTTCCAGTTTATCTAGGTAATACTTTTTCGTTTTACTGGGTTTAACCATAAAAACAAAGTTTCATTGTCGTTTTAAAAATAAAAAGTTTTTATGGTTTTACAATAAGTAATTTTAAAATATTGAGTAAATTTATTTTCTTTATATATTTATCTTTATTTTTAATCCAGTCACTTGCAGTTGAAATACTGATATTGTAGTCTATAGTAAAGCCCCATTCTCAATGCATTTCACCGCTTAGTGTTTGTCAATTATGTTAATTAAATGTGATTCTTTTTATTACCAATTTGTGCGAAATACAAAAATAAAGATTACCTCGTACATCTCTTCACTAAAATTCCACAAATCCAAAGATTAAAGACACTTTAAAAACATAACCAAAATTTATTTAACAAAAACAGTTTTACACAACTTAAAACTATTGTAAAATTTTTAAACTGACAGGATTATGGAAAAGGCCAAATTGAGGAAGACTGTGTCAACCGTGTATCATGATTTATAACACTGTTGAATAATTTTATTAGTTTTTTTGTTTATTTTGTTTACAGTGAGGTGTAATATTTTTATTTTATTATTATTATATTTATTGTAGGTAGTGTAGTAAAAATAAATTCATTTTATGGAAACATATCATGTTTGTCATATCTAATAGGGAACTAAGCCCATAAACAAGCATAATGCATCTTAAATCCTACAAAGAGAAAAAATAAATGAAAATAACAGCACATTTAAAAGACATCTAAATTATTAACACAGTGATATAACAAATATTTTTGCAAGTAGACTACATGTTAAACATAACTACTAAAACACCACTAAATGAGACTCATTCAGACAAAATACCACTAAGGAAAGGCTCTGAATTTATGTTAATAAAATTTTATATACAAAATAATTGTTTCATTAAATCAAATATGGATAATAAATCTATATTTTAAACAAGTAATTATGGATCTTGTATTATATGAATTATATAAAATAAAATAATATATATTATTTAATTATTATAGTATTATTTTGAGTATCATAAGTATTTGCCATTTCTAGCATTGTCACATTATTCTTTGACATGTTTCATAAAACCTCAATCAGTCAGAACTTTTTATGAACTCTGTTCTGGCTCTATATAAAGTTCTGACTCATGGAGGTTCTCTGAAACTCGTCAACGAATAATGTGACAATGCTAGGAATGGCAGATACTTATGATACTCAGAATAATAATATAAATCCTAGCGGAAAAGTAAAAGATCATCAAAAATACTTATAGGTTTGAAAATCCATTGCTATGTTTGAAGTGAACCAATTATCAAATGAAAACCTATGTTGTATTCACTAAAACCAATGCTATTGTCACTACTGAACAAAATAGAATTCTCATTAAGTTCTGAATTCTAACTTAAAACTAAAACTTGTCGAGTTTCATGGCATGTTCAGGAAGAGTTAGGGACAATGAGTTGCTACAAATGTTCCACACTCAGTATACATCGATCAGGTGCTGAAGGCTTTTATTACTGCAATCTCTTGGTTGTGGAAAAATACTACATTGGCATCAGAAATCTTAAAAATAAAAGGACTTCTAGGTAAAATGTTAGGGCAACTCTTTAATCCAAAAAGCATAAAACTATTATGAATTTTTTTTTCTGCCACCGAATAATAAAACCAATTTGCATTTTTTTTGTGTATTTGCGTACTGTGTGGTATTGTATATTACCATTGTTTATTTTACTTCACTGTACCTGACGATGTTTATATCCAAATAATAATTCTTGAACTCTATTTGCCAGTTTCATAACTGTTGTACTATAATCTGAACAATGCTATACAACTATACTTTTACAGGTTGTTATTAAACTGCAATGTGTATTTGTATGTTTCGTACGTTCATTAACCTTTACATCTGGGAATTTCGGTAATCCATTACTACTTATCCCATTACAGTGTTGGATTAGCTAGATTGTACTGTATATTAATAAGTGGAAGCAATAAATTTATTTTCTTTCATAGTGGCTGTGATAGCTGTGAAGAATGGTATCATGGAGACTGTATTGGAATCAACCAAAAAGAAGCAAAATATATCAAGCAGTACTTTTGTCCAGTAAGTGTTTCTTCTAATTGTTCTTATAATATCCTTTTATCATCTAGTTGCAGTTTGGAATAGGCAGAATATTTTATCACTCCTAGATATTTTGTTAGGCTTAATATTAGGGATGGGCCGATTCCTAAAATTTTCGATTCCGATTCCGATTCTAAAATTTTCCTTTCGATTCTCGATTCTTTACTCGATTCTCGATTCTTTCAAGTTATATTAGCTTACATGCTAGTTCTCTAATAATTAATTTAGTTAACATATTGGTCATATGGCAAAACCTTTTAAAAGTTCCGTTTTAATGTAATAGGCTACACAAAACCTTCAACCGTGAGAGTGATATCTGTCTATAATATAATTTATTAAGGTCAAGTTTCGGAGGAATAATACAGTGTTTCTGTTATCCGTCTATTCGTTCAACCGTCATGGCCACGGTTCCGACGGTGACGTTTAATCGAGTTTTTACTGTACTTTTTTGTGTTTTGTTCTGACATCTACAAATCAGTGGCAGTAAGACACGTGGGGGAGAGAGAGCAAAAGAGAGTATCGAACCCACTCTAGTGAGAGAGAGAGACGAGCGATGTCAAACGACAAGAAATGGTTACGATCTTGATTGCTGTTGCTTCATAAATAATAATATTTTCGTTTACTTTAATCATTTAATTCATTCAAATCAACTAATACATAAATAAGACATAGTTGGTAATTAATTATTTTTCCACACAAATATAATAAATTTTGTTTGGTAATAAATTACTCCACACGCATATTTTAATAGTTAACAAAATAGGAATCGGAATTGACCCTTTTATGAATGAAGAATCGAGTATCGACGATTCCTCGATACCACCTAGAATCGACGATTCCTGGAATCGAGAATCGGAATCGGCCCATCGCTACTTAATATATTTTTATTTTACAGACCTTTAACTAGCTGCTAAGTTTATTTTGAATTATATTTTCCAATTCGAATTAACGTTTAAAAACTGTTTTCAAAAACTATCTAATGAACATCTATAAATTACATAACTATGGAAAAAAAGAATAAAAATATTTGCACCCTAATAATGGTGTGGTGATATTTTTTTAACCTATGCAAAACTGTGTACTTGGCAAATTTTGAACTTTATATTTATGTTGATTGGCAAGGAATTACTTTGTATGAGATCTAGCAGACAAATAAATTTATGTGGCGCAAAGCCAGAAAAAAGTGTCAAGTCACGATCTTCACATGCAGTTCTTAAAGTATAAGTTTTCATAAAAGGCTATAAATTCCAAAATCAAGGTTTATGAGAAAGCATTGAAGGTTTTTGGTCAGCTAGGACATCAGAAGAAAGACAGGCCAAGATTAGCTGAAAAGAGAAAACTATTATCATTGGTGGACAAGACTGACGAATTGTTAATAAACATAGTAACTAAGAACAATTGATATTAATACCAACTATTCTTTGAGCTTAGCTTGTGTGGTTGTGTTAATATCAAATAATAGACGTACACAAACTTACAAATTAATATTCTATTTAATCAGACTCATTTAAATGACAAAGTCATCATCATTAGTGAGTATTGATACTACAACTTGTTTCAAGTTGGAGTTTGTAGTATCAATGATGATGATGATGACTTTAAAATTAAGAATTATCTGAGTGAATAAATTATTAATTTGTGAGTTTGTGTACGTCTTTTATTTGTTATTTGATACTAAATTAACTTGATATTTATTTTACAATATAGTTTATTGTTGTAATGTACACCTAGATTTTTCTCATAAGAAATAATTATTTGAGAAACTAAGTGAAAATTATTAACTTACTTTCTGACCGCCATTTTATTGATAAAGCTAACACACTACTGACGACGATCGCTCAAGGTTGAAAGAGTTTAATTTATGGGTGTGGGGTGGGATGGGCGCGTTTGTCTTCTACGTATTTTATATTAACGAAAGCAGCGTTGTTATAACACATAAACAATTTTAATTATTATTTACTCAATAATCAATATTGATTTCATAAACAAGGATATTTATAACAATAATAGGCCAAAGCCTTTCTTCAATTTAATAAATTGAAATTGTCAAGAACCTCATTTAACAGTTAAACAGCAGAAACATGAGTCCTGTTTTAGCTGTTAACTGATGAATGTAGCTTTTGATAATATCAGTATATTAAATTGATGAAAAGATTCAACTAAATATTTTTCTTTATCAAATTTATATTGGTTTGTACATACAGGTATATATTTATAATGTGAACACTTTTCAGAGATGTAAAGAAGAGGATCCATCACTTCAGACAAGATTCAAACCAGGAAGTGGAAGACATGATTCTGACACACGAGTTGCTTCTGAGAGTCAGAAGGTCAAAAAAAAGAAAGAAAGTCAAATTGTGCAGCAGTGTAAGTAACAATAAACTAGATGTTTCATAAACCTATGAAAGTTTATAAGTGCTAACTTTATGTAATGCTTATATTATAATAAATACATGTTTTTTTGTTGGTTAGCAGATAGCAACCCCTCTTTAAGGCTTCAGCCAAACAGAATCAGTTCCATCACATAAAATACATTATTTGGGTTTCCACCGACTTGTATCTTATCCAGTATATCTGTCATGGACAGATAGAATGTGTTTTGTTAGTTGATTTGAGGGCGTTAAAGACAGAACTATGTCGTAAATTGTTGCTCATGAAAAGTATAGAACTTGAGTTGATTGTTTGTGACAAAAAAATATGGGAACACAAAACTAAACAAAGAAAGGAAAGAGTTCGGAGAATACCATACATTGTTTCCGAAACGGTTACATGGGGGCGATAATTTTTTTTGAAAACATGAGAATGTCAAAAAGTACATTCTATTTAATTTTTAACAAAGTTTAGGAGAGCATTATAAAAGTGAAATTAAACTTCAGCGAACCAATTTCTTGTGAGGAAAGGCTTGTGATTACTTTAAGGTAAGAAAATTTAATAAATTTTAACAAATTTTTTAATAAAAATCAATTTAATTAATTATGAAAAATTTGTTTTATGAAAATATTTATTTTATATGGCCAAAAACAACAGTTCTGCTGATGTAGGGTATTCGGTTTCATGTGAAGTCTATCTATCTTCCCATGCCAATACATTTGGAGATGCTGTAGTTGAAGAATATGACAAGACTGTTGATTTGACGTCACAGTATAATAAACTTGGACCAACTGTGAAACTGATGTCAAGTTAATAAGTGGGAAAAATGTTTTTATGCAGTTCGTCATGAATTTAAAAAATCTTAAAAATTATGTTTAAAAATAGAACGTAATAAAACCGTATTTTCGTCTATTCCTCTCTCCCTAAATCCTTCCAAATCTTCTGCACAATATTTTTATCTTTGTGGTCTTTGTGAGATGGATCCCAAAGAGGAGGGCACTTGAATACACTTGAAATAATTATTTCTTTAGATACTCCCATATTCATTTTGTGAATCAGCATTGTGTCTTGCATCCTGAAACAAAATGTTTTGAACCAAGGAGGATGACACATGTGACGGATAATGTGTGTGGCAGCATCACACTTTTTAGAATTGTTATAGTCACAAATGATGCGCATGACGTTCTGCACTGATTGCCGGATATGATAAATTATTTCTGGCCTTAGCATAACTCTAATAATATAACTTATTCAGGTGTTCTGTACTTCAGGTATGTGATGCTCTCCATACAGGGTGAATTCCCCACCCTGAGCTTCTTAGTTCTTCCTGGATAGAACCCATTCCTTTTCATTTGAATCTGTAGACAGCAGAGAATACCTGTTTATGAAGAGAGTAGAGAGTAAGTAGGTCACTCTCAGAAATACCACCGTGTTCAAAAAATAACCGGAATTTTTGTTTTTTGAAAAAAATATTTATTTATTCATCTAAATCGATATTGTCCCCTTCAAAGTAGTCCCCATTAGATATTATGCACTTATGCCAGCGCTTTTTCCAATTTTTAAAACACTTCTGAAACTCGATCTTTGGGATAGCTTTGAGCTCTTTCAGCGATGCACTTTTAATGTCATCTATGCTTGTGAAACGATGCCCCTTTAAGGTTTTTTTTATTTTTGGAAAAAGGAAAATGTCACAAGGGGCGTTATTGGGCGAATATGGAGGTTGGGGCATCATTACAGTGTTATTTTTCACCAAAAACTCACGAACAAGGGAAGATGTGTCAGCCGGTGCATTATCGTGATGCAAAAGCCATGAATTGTTTTGCCACAAATCCGGATGTTTTCTTCGCACTGCTTCACGCAAACAGCGTAGAACTTGTAGATAGTACACTTTATTGATCGTTTGACCTTGTGGCAAGAATTCATGATGCACTATGCCATTAAAATCACTATGTCATTGCACTTACTGTGCAAGAACACAGTAAGTATAACCTTGATGTTCGACCACACTTGCCGAGTCTTTTTCGGTTTTGGAGAGCTAGAATGCTTCCACTGGGACAATTGAGCCTTTGTTTCGACATCATATCCGTAAACCTGTTTTGTCGCCTGTTATAATACGTTTTAGTAATTCTACATCGTCGCTGACCTCATTTAGTGATTCCTGAGCAACTTCCATTCGCCGCTGTTTTTGTTCAAAATTCAACAATTTTGGGACAAATTTTGCTGCCACGCATTTCATATCCAAAATGTTTGCAAAAATGTCATGGTATAAGCTAATCGATATGCCAACATCATCAGCGACTTCTCTGATTGTGATTCAGTGATCATTCATAACCATTGCTTCCGCGTTTTCATCGGTTGTTGATGTGCTGGGGCGTTCGTCATCATCTTCGCGGCCATCTTGGAAATGCTTAATGGTAGTTATTTCCCTGCATTCATCCTTCTATGAAATACTGTTTCTATGGGTAGTACACATATATTATACGTTTTATCTTTAAATTTGTTTGATATGTAGTTTGTTTATCAATTTAATAAAAAATCAAACACTAGTGGTTTATGGTAAAGGTTTAATCTTCATTAGGTGGCTTGTGGTGATTAACTAACAAATTTTCTTATAGTATTAAGTATAGGTGCCACTAAACAGTACGAATAAGTTTGGTTTGTGCTATAAATCCATGGTATACTACAAATATAATAGCTGTTTTACAGTGATCTCAGCCATTATTTCATAGAGGTATAATCTCTTAGTAGGGAAGAAATCTTTTTAAAAAAAAGCATTTGTTCCCACATGCCATTTATCAAATTTAAGATGCATCATGTTCTTTTTCTATCAATAGTAACAAAAATATTTGCATCTTAGATTCAGTGCAATGCAGTAGATTTTTCCAATGATATCTGTTAAACAGAGATTCCCAGCTGAATAAAAAATACAATTGTTTGAACTAAATAAGGTGGATAGTCGCAGTTAATTTTCTCATTTGTAATAAAGTCAAACTTCTATAAAAAAAATTTGTTGTTGAAAACAAAATTTTTGTGTTTTAACATGAAAAACTTGACCTAAATTAAGAGCAGCAAAAAATTTTGAACTTTATATTTTATGTTTGATTAGCAACTGATTACTTTGTATGAGATCTAGCAGACAAATAAATTTGTGCAAAGCCACAAAAAAAGTGCCAAGTCACGATCTTCACATGCAGTTCTCAAAGTATACGTTTTCATAGAAGGCTATAAATCCCCAAAACAGGTTCATGAGAAAGCATTAAAAACTTTTGATCGGCTATGGATATCTGTTGAACGGAGATTCCCAGCTGTATAAAAAATAAGATTGTTTTTGAACCATATAAGGTGGATAGTCGCAGTTTATTTTCTCTTTTGTAATAAAGGCAAACTGCTATAAAAAAAATTTGTTGAAAAAAATGTTTGTATTTTAACATGAAAAACTTGACCTAAATTATGAGCAGCAAAATTTTCAATAAAACCTAATTCATTATGCGTATTTTACACAACTATACTGATACTACCAACTATATTTTATTCATACAAAAATTATTTTCAACTGGGTTTTACATATAAACAAACATCTTTTGTTCATGTTTATTACACTCTCTTATACAATTAAATAGTCTTTCAACACCATTTTAAAATTAAATGCATCTTATCTTTGGAATTCCATGAATACAATTAGATTTTAGTCGGGTACATTATCATCTTCTTGTTTATCATTTTCTTTGTTCAGCCCATATTTTAGGATTCATCGTTTGTAAACAAATTATAAATTTGTATGTTACTACAATGAAAATATTAAGAACCCAAATACCGCAAAAATAATCAAAAGTAACAAATAAAACAAGTTACTTAAGATTAAACCCTTATGTACATTTCGATGACCATGTCATCATCATTAGAGGGTCTCATTACAAAATTATAATCTAGCAAATAAGAAGTTGCCAACAAGATCACTCTAGTTTGTAACTTCTTATTTGCTAGATTATAATTTTGTAATAAGACCCTCTGATGATGATGACATGGTCATCGAAATGTACATAAGGGTTTAATCTTAATTAACTTGTTTTATTTGTTATTTTTGTGGTATTGGGGTTCTTTTCAATATTTTCATTGTAATATATTGTTTCAGTGTGCTTTTGATATTGTATATTGTATGTTACTGTCTAGAATGTTGTAATTTATTACTTCTCTATTGTTTTTAACTCCTTTTTGTTATAATTCTTTCCAGTTCTGTTTTAAGTCTCTAAAATGATGTCATCTTCATCCCAGAGGTTAGGTTATGATGATTTATAAGCTAATTGTGCCCATTGTAGCATAGCTTTGTCCAGATTTTCACAATTACTCACAAAATAGTATTTTTTTAATATTTTGGGTCTAAATTGACAGAGCATGCTAGGATACATTCTCTGCCTTTCAAAATGGTTAATAAAATGCTTTGCAGAATACCATATTTTAATGTAACATACTTAATTGTGTCTACTATAGTTTATATTTATACTGCACCCTTGCCTCTATCATACTTGAGCAATTAAGTTTTTGCTTGTTTTCTGACATGATTTCATAAAAGCTGAATTAATCAGGCTGGAAACTTAAACAAGTCTATTTCTTCCAATTTTTTGTTCCAGGTTTTTTGTAAATTTTGGAAGTAGACTAATTCCTAGAACTGTAAGAATGACGTGTCTTTACTGTCTAAAAGACTTTTACAAGAATCCTAAATCCCATGTTTACCCACCCGGCCCATATGACAAAGAATGACTAAAACAATGTCCTTTCAATACTGATTATTGTATTGTTGTAATTACTGTATTGTTGTATTTTGGTTTTACTGCTAATATCTGAGGAGGTGTTAGTAGTTTTTGCATGTAGCTCAAAGAATTCCTAAAATGCAAAAAATCCCCATATTTTTTATGATTATTTGTTGTTTTCTTTTAGTTTGTTAAATAGAATTTTATTTAGTAAAATAGGCTAAAAATATTAGAGTAAATTATTCCAATGACAAAATCCCACTAAAAGTTTTGTTGAATATAAAATTTTGTAAAAACAAATGTTTGTAAAATAGGAGTTTGAGTGTTCTCTAATGAATAACATGCTGGTCTTGCAGCTTGAGAAATCGCTGTTAGTTATAAACGCCTAAAACTAAATGCCGAAACATAGATAACAAAATTATATTTGAAAGCTTTAAAGAAACAGAAGATTTAGTTGCAGGAATGATATATTTTGAACTAAAATTTAAGTACAGTGTAGAACCAACCTTATTGTTGCTCCAGGGAGCAAAAGTTATATTAGAGAAAAAATTCTTAGTATTTATTTTTAACTTTTTGCAATTAACAAAGTCATTAGTAGCACAATTTCAGGAATTATTATTACACAAATTAATATTAAGCTTTACTGGTTTTCAGAAATAATTAAATTAATATGGCAACTTGTCTAAATCCTGAGAGATTGTTTTCAATGAAAAGACACTATGGAAATTACTTTACTGAAAGCCGCTTTGGAAGACCAGGTTTCTGAAAGTAATATCAAAGAGGGTAAAACTAGGGCCAATCTAATAATGAGCCTGGGGTAGAAACTAGTTCTAGCCAACTATCACTTATTGGATTAAGCACTGCATTTTGATTTGAGAGATTTTTTTTACATTTACAAGGCCTTGAACATTTAATTGAAATATAGCTGAGATTGTTAATAGAAATATTACTCTTGGGTAGATAATTAGAAGTATGTATGGTTTAATCTCAACCTTAATTCACTACAAATAAATACTACTGATCTTTAAGAGCTATGTATGAAAGTTAAATGAAGCAGAACAAAATGATATACAATTTTTAGAATAATCCAATAGATTAAATAACTAACTCAAAATTTAAAGATTTTGTGCTAATATGAAGTAATAATTTTTTCTTCATATTTTTAAAATGACATTCTTTGGGTTTGTAAAAGGTTTTCTAAACGAGTGAAGATTTTTTAACCGCAGAATCTGTATTCTCATCTTCCTCACCTAAAACACATTGGTGTTTGTCTTAAAAGTAACAAAAAATTAAAGATAATTAAATGTAATTGATTTTTATCTATTTTCATATATTTTAAAAGTACAAAATTTGAACAAATATTTCTCTAGCTGTGTTGATGTTATTACTATGTTTGTATACTAATTAACATTTCATTGGTTAGTAAATTTTTTATTTCAGAATCTTCATTTATGTATTGTTTTATAGCTAAAAAAAGAGGAAAGAAAGGTTGTGGGCGTTGTTCTAACTGCCAGAGGTCAGAACCCTGTGAGTACTTCGATAAATGTCGCTACATGAAAAAGTTTGGTCGCAGTCGAGACAAAAAACAGCATCAGCAGAGTCTTAAGTTCAAGGTAAGTATTGTTTTGGAGAAATTACAATTTAAGATTAAAAAAACACACGAAATGTGAATGCTAAACATGGTAACATTTTAAAAAGGACTAAAATTAATTGAATTTTGTAGTCCATTACATTCGGCGAAACTTAATTAATCACTTTAACATTAGTTTATGACTATCCGAACTTTAAATTTTATAAATTTGTAAAAACTTGCTGAAACAGAACATTTTCAATCGTTCCGTGGCGATCTTCATCAGTGTCCAAAAGCTTGGGAGTTTTTACATTAGGCGTAACGATTTTAAAGGCAGGTTTTTGATAGTATCAAAAAGGATGTGTGATTTGTATTGTGTTTGTTCGTTTAATATGTTTGTATTTTGTGTTTTTGTGTGTCTGTAAATTTCATATTGTTCTAGTGTGTTGAGATGTGGTCCTTTTTTGTTGATGTTTAAGATTTCTAGGTTATGGTAAACAAAGAGTCGAGGAACACAAACAGAACACCAACTCCGCAATTTAAGATTATATAAAAGAAACAGGACACAAATACACAGACATTTATCATAACCTAGAAATTTTACAAATCAACAAAAAAGGACCACATCTAAACACACTAGAACAATATGATATTTACAAACACACAACAACACAAAATGCAAACTTATTAAACAAACAATAAACCTATTACAAATCACACATACTCTTTGATACCATCAAAAACTTGCCTTTAAAATCGTCACTGCTTAGCGTAACAACTCCAAGAAGAAGACACTGATGAAGATCGCCATGGAGTGATTAAAAACGTTTTGTCCCAGTAAGTTTTTACAAATTTAAAGTTCGAATAGTCATAAACTAATGTAAAAGTGAGTAAATAAAATTAATTACTCAACAATTATACTTTTGGTGTCATTTAGAAAAAACCTATTACTTACTGGTATTTTTCAGTGATGAAAAATATCAGGAGGTAGTGGTTTATTGCCAAATGATACCGAAAGTATAATTTACAAGAAAAACCTCAAGATGTACAACAAAAACGGCAAATTATTTAACCCTGAAAATAATAATTTCGATTAAAATTCTTCTATTAATATTAGACATTATTATTTATAAAATGTACTCTGTGCGAGTTTTCTTGCTATGCATTCATGTTAAGTTCAAACTCTAATCTATGTCTTCTTCACTGTCATAGATGCATTTAGGATAATCAATATCATCCTTTGTGGTAATTAAAATTATTATCCCAACAGTATTAAAAGTTCTTATTTATATCATACTTTATGAAACATTGCATTTAACTTCAGTAAATACTTCCAAAGACTAATTGTTTATATAAGAATGAGTTATTACAAGTGCCACTATTATTTGGGAAAGACCTAGATCTTGGCAGAAGGAATACTAGCTGTCTTTTAAAGAATTCCTTCAAAGGCAGAAGTAGAGTTGTACAAAATTTAACTCTGAAGAACTGTACCTGGACTCAGTGAGTGGGTAGTTATGGTCACACAAATGATCATTAACCTTCCATGTCTGGTCTTCAGTCCAGCGCTGGATCTTGGAGTAGCCTCTGTATTGCTTCAGTCAGCGAAAATCAAGGATTAATTGTGGATAGTATGAATTAATTAATGGAAATAGAAAACTATATGTATGATGGCAAACAAATTCAACCCTCAATTCAATTTCTCTTTTTTACCATTGTATCTGAGTGAGAGTGTCCTAGAATGCATCTCAAGGATTCTGTTTATTTCTGGATGAGGCTCTCACAAATGGGCCCCTTATATGCACTCTATACTTTGTCTACTTGTTGAATAGGTCAGACTAAAACTCATATGCTTCTTATTTCTTCTAAATAAGATTTATAAAACTTGAAAACCATTTTCTTTTAAAATCATTTGGTCTTGTAGTGGTTTTGGCAGCTGCAATGCTTGCGTTCCGAAAGCATAAACCTCCTTCAACCCTAAATGTCACCACATAAACAATCCTGATGCTGCTCACACAACCAGCCTTGGGTGATATGAAACATAGAAGGTTTAACTATCAGTGTAATGATCAGCCTTTCCCAGTTTCTGTTTCATGTTTGTTCTGACATGCTTACAAGATTGCCCTGAAGGGCATCTAGTACCTAAAAAGTAAATCTTTAGGGTCCTGCTCTTTGGCTGTATACATTTTTCAAAGAAATAATCATATATATATAATGATTACTTCTACTCTCCAGTACGACAAAAACATCAGACAGGACATCAACCTACAGCACACGAGCCTTGACATCTTTCAAGAACCCAGGTTCCCGGTCAAACTACCCTCCTTTGTGAATATAAACTTGAATCTCCTCAAACCCTGCTCCAAGAAAGAGCCTCAAGAAACAATCAAGAGGAAAGGAATGGATACTATTGCCAAGATTTTAAAACCACACTTGGTCGCTGCTTATATCGACGGCTCTTCGAATTCTGACTGTGATAGAGGTGGATCCGGAATATTTATAACCTACCCTGATGGCTAAACTTCCAGACACAAAATTGCAGCAGGCAAAATCGCCTCCAACTTCACAAGCGAACTCCTTGCAATCAAAGAAGCTCTGAGTATTTACCTCACTTGGACAACACTCAACCCCTCTGATGGTATAGTAATCTTCACGGACTGCAGATCTGCTCTTCAGGCCCTCCAAAAAGGAAATACAAACCTCGCCCAAAAGATCAATACCCTCCTGTCCTTAATTGAGGAAAAGAAGAAGCTTTGTACGCTTCAATGGATCCCGGCACACGCCGACATCAAAGGGAACGAAGAGGCCGATTCTCTGGCCAAGGAAGCGAGGACCATCGAACCAGCCCCTGTGATTACAACATCTTCCGACATCAATGCCGTTGCAAAACAGAAGCTCTGCCATTACAATCGAAGAAAATCACACTTCCCGAGCTTAACTTCGACAGGGAAATAACAAAAACAATTGCCAGACTGAGGACAATGCACCTCAAAGACATGAAAATCTTTCCTGATGGATCAAGAACATACCCTGAATGTAGGCACTGCCCAGGGATAAAGCTTAATCCCGATCACCTCTTCAACTGCCCGTCCATCATTGCAGCACTATTTCAAATTGACTTAAACTGTTCTAGGGAGACCCTTTATACGGACAAAGCTGCAGATGTGGCCAGTGCAGTGCTTCACGATTTTGGACTCGTGTAACTGTGCTCTCTACCTTTCTCTGAACACTTTTTTTCTGTGTTTTTTTTTATTGTTTTTATTGCACTTGTCACACGACAACAACAACAAAGAAATAATCCTTGGATTTAACAAAAAACCAATTAGCAATGTCCTAGCCTAAGCGACTTTCTACGGGGACAAGAGTATTGCTGTGACTATTTCTTAAACACTATAAATTTCATGCATTAATATCTGTGAAATTTAGTTTATTTTTATGTGCATGAAATAATTAAAATATTATAGGCTAATTAAAAATTTATATTTTGTATACAATTTTCATTAAAGGAAAACCATATCTTTTCTGGCTCTATTAAATTTTATAATAAAAAAAATTCATTGTTTCTGGGCTGAAATGTAACAATGAATCTTTCTTCTTAAGACAAATACTTTGCACATAAAATTTATCAAAATGAGTTTATAAATTATAACATATTATATATATATATATATATATATATATATATATATATTATAATTATATTATATATATATATATATATATATATATATATATATAACATACATATAAACTGTCTGAAAAATTCAAGATTATTTTGTATTTAATTTTTTTCATACGCCTTATGGTTGATTTACTTACATTAATTGTGGTAATATTTTATTCATGAACTTTGAATAAAACTTTCTTTACTGTTTTCAATTTAAATATAATTGTTTCATGGATTTGTTTAAAAGTAATTTTTGTTGTGAATTATTTAATATTAACAAATTGTTTAATGCTTAGCATTTAACAAGAGATTTCATTAGTGGATTTGTTAAGTTTGCACGATATATCTAAAATGTTTACCCATATAGACAAATAGTAATTTATTAACACTTATTGAGAAAATTTTGTAATACAAACTGATCTTGTTAAATATTATTTAACATTGTTAAATTAAGAAAAAATAAACTTTTTCATCAAGTTAAAGGTTCTCTGTACAAATTATTTTTATCTTGTTTCATCAAGAATTTTTTTTTTTTTTTCAAAACAAATTAACTACCATGCGTAATCATGTGAGAATTACAAGCCATTAATAAAATATTGTCTTTAATCTAAAAAGCGTAAAAATATAACTCAAAAAATATTTATATTCATTTGTACTCTGTGAAGAAAGTTAAAATAGGTGTTTTTTTTAAAAAGTTTATATAGAACTAGATGTTTATTCTTTTACCTAATAAAACAGTTCTATAAGATAGTCAGGTTTATAAAAATTGTAAACTTTGATACTATTACACAGTTTAATTGTTTCTATATTTTAATTTTTAAGGCAAATGAGGGAAATAAGTGGCCTTGAATGGAATATTATAACATTTTGTAACACTTGACTGCTGTTTGTTGAGTTGTTTAAAAAGATATTTTTGTATAAACGCCAATAACCTTAGATGAAAGTTTGTGCCAAACATCATGTTAATGAGTCTTTTAGTTTTGACAAGCTAATCATTAGTACAGTATAACTCCAATTAGCCGGATCACTTGGGGCCATACTCATTCAGATAATTGCATTTTTTTTAAACGAGGGTCAATTTTAACTAAGTTCTCCATGTATGTCCCATATAGGAGAAAAAACTATATTTTTTATAGTTTTATTTTTTTCAAAGCTTCTGAGCAAAGATCATAGTTTTTTTTACAAGGAATCTGACCCAAAATTGGATTTCCCATAGAGCGTTGTTGTAAAAACCACTTGAAAACTGTATCATCTAATTTGTTAGTTTTTTACTGCCTTCATTGATTTTCTTTAAGAACTTTTATCTGCACTTTCAAGCACTGATACGAAGTTTAAAAATGTAGGTTTGCTACTTTTAACCCTTTGGTTAGCGTTCACGTACCAGAACGAGAGATCGTACAAGAGCCAGCGGGAGCATTCCCATAAATGTATGTTCTACCATTTCTCTCAGATTAGCACTGCCGTACATCTACGATTTGTTTTCCTGAGTATTGTGCTGTATTCTAGGCTAAGTGTTTGCAACTATTTGGGCAGTAAGTACTACACAGAGTACATAGTCACGATTCTTTTGTGTCCAAAGTCTATGGGTTTCCCACGTATTTATAGATCGTTTTCAAGGTTTGTGCAGTAGTTAACAATGAATAGGCGATTGAATAATGAAGAAGTTTTTTTGTATCAAAGTCTATGGTTTTTCCAACGTGTTTATAGATCGTTTTGAGTTTGTGCAGTATTTTACAATAAGTATTTTACAAAAAAAAAAAGATTAATAGATAATTTTTAGCAAAGAAATTGTCATTAAACGTAAGGTAAAGCTTGATTATGATGAGAAAATAGTAAATAAAAAAAAATATTAACAAATATTACTATAATTTAAAAAATTAGAGAAAAGAAAAAGTGTAAAAATCTTTAAAAAATATGTTGCTCCCAGGGGCCATATCAGGGCAGGCACATATTGCTAATCAAAGGGTTCTTATCTGAAATCATTGATTGTCCAACACTGTACATCTCAGTCAACTGTTTACCCAAAACGCGTTTATCTGATTGATTTATAACTTTTAGTTTATCCGCAAACAATAGGACAATAAAACAACAGACCAGTACGAAAGAGTACATCAAACTAGCAGGTCGAAGACACACTGACTAACTAATAAACAAAATGAATAGTAACATCTGGGCCAGGCACCTGGTGTCGGACAACAGCCAACGGATACAGAACTGCACTGAGACAGTGACTCAGCATCCAAATAATGTTAAAGCGGCATCTACATTAGCTTTGTGGATAAAAGACCAATACACATTTAGACAAAATCATTATTTTGTAAATCTAATTTCCATCTAAATTTTATTTTCTGAGATATAGTCGGAGTTCGGATAATTTGATTTCTACTGTACTTGAAAAAAAATTCACATTTTACAAAATAATAAATTGTTTTTTATATTTTTTAGAAACATAATGGTAACACTAATCGTGGACGTGGTCGTCAGAGAAAAGTATTATCACTTCATAAGGGTGGAGATTCCAGTTCAGAAGGAGAGCATCCAGTAGGAAAGGCTAAAGTTATTAACAACGAGCCACGACAGTGTTATGGCCAAGACTGTACAAGACAAGCTAAACCTGATAGTAAATATTGCAGTGATAAATGTGGTATGGATCTTGCAACAAGCAGAATATTTCAGGTAAGTTTGAAATTAACTATCAAAATATATCTTTAAAAAGTCCTCACTTTGTGTTGCATTTTTAATTATTTTTAAAACATGGCAATACATTAGATAATTTTCATTAAAAATTTTTTTTTCAACAAATCATTTCCTGGAACACATTTGAATATTTGTTACATCCAAATAAATTAAGACAACAAATATATTTTACTATTTATTTCATAATTAACTTTTTTATATTTAAAAACTATTTTCCTAATAGTTCTAAAGCTAAGGAACATCTGGTACAAAAATTCCTTCTCTTAGAAAATTACACTCTTTTTTTAATTTGTAGATATATACATACACACACAGCAGAATCTTGAAATTCTGAGTCCCGATTTTTCAAGCTTCTGTTTTAATTCGAGCCTATTTCTATTTTAGACTATTTTATCGATTTGAAAGGAAATTCAAATTATTTACTGTTAGAGAATGAACCGTCGCATCCCGATGAAGATCAACTATGGTCTGATGAAATTCCTGTTTTATTTCTACCCATAAATATTATGAGCCTAACCAAGCTGATGGATCTAGAATGTATGGAAAAAACAGATGTTACCATTTACAATCTCTCTTTGAAGCAACTGAAGGGAAAAGAAGCATCGTAGGCTAAAAAAAGTTACAATTAAGTAAGTTGTGTACTGGATAGCTGAATCATGGAACAAAATAAAAGGATAAAGAATAAGTCATTTAATTAAATACTGAGTAATAATAAAAATGTTGACCATGTTATTGATCAACAAGAAGAAACGGATTTGACATTTCTTATCAAGTAAGTTCAAGGTTGTAAAAATGTCAAGGATACAGACGTACCTCAGTGGATGAGTAGGGATAAAAATGAGTAAGTAATGATAATACATGACAACAATAAAGATCAAGGTTTGACTGAGACAGTACAAGAAGGAAAAACTCGTCTTGATGAAGTAACAACCGCCTTGGAAACTGCACTACACTATATTGAACAACAGACAGACACCATGCCAACAGATGTGCTTCCACTAAGACGTCTACGCTATACTGCAGTACGGAAACGATCTGATAAGCAGACATAGAAGACACTTCACAAAATTTTCAAAAAATGTAAACTTGATGAACAATGTATTCTAAAGCGACAATAAATTTATGTAATCAATGAAGTTCTATAAACGTATTTTTTGCATTCTTAACTATAGTACTAGGGTTCATTGGGACCTTATTTTTTGTAATGTACTCCGTGTAATCCGAGCTTTGTAAATCCGAGGGGTCTCGGTCCCATCTACCTCGAATTATCAAGACTCTATTATGTATAAATATATTATTAAAATTATTAAATTTTCAAATGTTAATAAAATACCTGTTATCCAACGACTCAAGTTCAAATGCATTTTTTTTTAAACTTGTAGTGAATGACACTTTCAAGTGAATACAGTTTTTTCAAATATTAATTAAATTTAATGCTGTAATTTTAGCTTTATCCATATAAAACCTTTCACAAAAGGGGCAAGGTATGCAATATAGTTATGTTATAGGTTATGCGGTAGAACAGCTGTTTTAACACATAGGTTATGTTACTTTATTTATATAAATAAAGTAATGATTTTTAATATAAAGTAACTAAAATTATATTTTTCTTTGTTGACATAAGTACGACTTGACTTTGAAAAAATGTTTATATTACGTGTTTCATTTTCAGACCAATAATCAAATTCATTGCATATGAATTTTCTTCCTTGCTTCTGCTCCTTTTTTCTTATGTTGTTTTTGAAATGTTTGGCTTGTATTGAGTCTCTGAAATTGTTATGCTCAGGATGTCTTTGTACTTGTTTTTAGTTTCAAAATACATTAGCTTATTGAGTGGTAAATTACTGTAATTATTGTTCCATATTTAAATTTGTTTGTTAACTTTATTTTCTAATACTTTATAATAAAATGTCATTAAATATTTTTTGAATAAGGTACTACCACAGAGAATTCAAGAGTGGGGATCCTCTCCTTGTGTTGCCGAACAAATGAACAGGCAACAGTTAGAAACTATTCGCAAGCAACAACTTGAAGTTCGCGGTATTCTCCGAGAGTTGGATAAGCGTCATAAGGTTAGAATTATTCATATAATCTAAAACATTTTTATTATTTAAAAAAAAAAAAAAAAACATACATTTAATAGTGTTTCTGTTGTTATATTTTGACGGGCGTGAAGAAATTGAAAATTTAAAAACTCGGCAGATAGAAAAGGAACTAATGAAAGGATAGAGGGAAACATACTTGCTATAATCTTTTAAAAGAGGATTTATTTACATTGTAATAGTCAACAACTTTCGGTATTGACAATAAAACATTTGATAATTAGTCAAACAATAATAATTAACTTATTAAAATATTGAATAAGTACGAATTTTTTAGGAAAAGCTCAGATGTTAACTTTAAAATCAGTCTCAGAAGATTTGAAATTCAACCTTCTGTTTGAAAGTTTATTTGTATAAACTTTAATTCTGTATGATAATGTACTTATTCTACAGTGGCAATCAAAAATACTTTTTCTTTAGTTTAAGTTATATTGATTGAATAAAATTTGTAAAACAAATCATAAATGTACAGCAATGCTAATTTGAGAGAAATTGTTGAACGTACATATACGGGAATGCTCCCGCTGGCTGTTGCGCGATCTCACATACTGGTGCATGAATGCTAATCAAAGGGTTAAAAACAATTTTCATAAAGAAAGAAATTTAGTAAATTAGATTGAACCCGATTGCTGCTACATGGGGATGTAAATGGGGGGTTAATATAGCCTAAACGTTTCATTTTTTTTGTTTGTCTTATATCCTTATAGTTAAATTTATAAACATCACGGGGAATTAATTTACATAACTTTAAAAACTCTAATCATTGTTTATCAAAATACACAGCATTACATCAAATTAAATATGTTCATAAAGGAGAAAACATTTACCTGAATCTTCGGAAAACCAAAAAATCTTTACTGACGACTCTTCTTGCAGACAATTTTTGTGTGATGACCCAGCACAAAAAATCCATCTTGATTATCGACAAGTTAAATTTTTGTAACTTATTTTTAGAGGAACTTGTTACAAAGAAGCTATATATTTATAATATGGGGGTTACATATTACAGATATAACACACTTGATATCTGAAGGTCTCGTAGCTTCTATCAGCAAGGGGACAGCAAATGCAATAAGCACAAATAATATAAATTCATGAGGGCATTTTTTCAAATATTCATGTATCACTTAAAATCCTTATTTTTAAGAGATTTTTTAAATAAAAATCCTCTGGCCTACACAAATAATCAAGGTGGTACTACACTGTTTAAAAAATAACACGTAAATGGTGTTTTCATATTTATTAGTCAATTGTAAAAAAATAATGAATACAAAACTGTAATCCAAAATATGAGCTTAAAGTTGAGCATACTTGGCAAGTTTCTTTACAAACTTGAGTACGTACTAAAATACTACAGAAATAATACAAATTTTACAGGAATTAGATGAAATAATAGAACGTGCCAAAAATGCAACCGTGGCTGAGGAGGAGGAGAAAGAAGAAGATGAAGGCGAGATGAGTATGTACTGTATCACATGTGGGCATGAAATCCATTCTCGTACTGCAATAAAACACATGGAAAAATGTTTTAATAAGGTGAAATATATAAATCTTATTCTATTATTTTGTTTAGACTTATAGAACAAAATATGTTTATAACAATTTAAATTTTTGTTGGTATTTTTTAACATAATAAAATTCCACCTTAATATGTCAGTACAGTAGAGCGTCGAAAATCAAGATCTGTTAGGACCGAGACCCACCGGACTACTGATTTATCCGGATTTTCAAATTATCTTTAAACTACTGGGTATTATTGATATTTCATTAACTATAATCTATTTTAATGCTTAGATTATTTTGTAAGTTTGAAATAAACCAGGAATTATTACAAAATAAACGCCAGAGGGGATTAAAAGTACAAAATAATTTAGTGACAATGATATGTAGGGAAAATTGATAGAAACAGAGAAGTTGCACATGACAAATTCCCTCACCAGATGAAAAATGAAATAAAAGCATATTATATGATAAATTAGCTAAAAATTAAATTGAATAAAACATTTTATTATTTTACTGATTGGTTACAATACCCGTTATTGGTCAGCACACAGAATATACAAATCTAAAAAATTGAAATCAGGATTAACTATATTGTATGTTACGTTTTAAAATTTGTTAAGACTCATTTTTCCGACTTGATTTCACTTCTTTGGATTTATAATTAAAGATAACAGTTAATTTAGATGCGGGCTCTCCACACCAAGTGTCGTGCACACTATAACCACGATCTGGATTTCTGCTGCTCCGGATCTGACGCTCTACTGTAGTTATATAAAGTTGGAAACAAAAGAGTATAACAAAGTAATTTCTCTTATTCTTCTCTATATTTTACATGTTAAATTAGCCTTCTCTGAAATAAAGTAGTTTTTAATAAGTTTATTTTTGATGATATAAAAACCATTTTAACTAAATTCTTGAAACACTCTTAAAGTACAAATTAAAAATGCACTCAAAAATTAGTGCTATTTTTGTATATACTTCATTGCAAATAACAGAGCTTTAAAAAAGTTCACAATCAACTAAAACAATATGATGTATGAAATACTATTGAAAATGGGGGAAGATAAGATTTGTTTTAGTTTTAGGAACAATGGCAACCTCTTTTGGTAAAATTTGCCACCATCTCAATGTTGTTACTACCCATATTGTCGCAATATTAACATTGTCAAGGGAACCCATGATTGTCACAATTTTTATATGATATCCATCAATTTTTTTCATATTAGCCGGAACTCAATGCTTCTAACTGCCACCATACCCCAGTAATGGCTGTAAATTTTTCTAGGCTTTCTGATAAGAAAACCATATTATCTGCATGGCTCACATTGTCAATTGCAATGATATTGACAATAATAATTTTTCCACTTTGATGAAAACTATTCATTAGTATGGCCCTTCCAGTTTAGCAATTACATTAGCTTTTATTAAAATCTCTCTGTACCTCCAAGTGGCTTTTGGACTAGGAACTTTCCCACTCTTAGCCAATTGTAAACATGTATAGCTTCATCCATTTTGATATCCCAACTATCATCACAGATGATTTAATTTATATCTTTGATCATGAAAAAGAGTTAGCATTTTGTTGTAAAAAGAGCATCACTAAATAACCAACCATTACTCTGTATTAATAAAATAATTATTTCATTATTTATTAACCATAGTTTATATTACAAAATTCCATCTACAGTTTTGCAGTTTCTAAATTATATACTTGCTGTTTTTGTATAGACAATTATATATTACTGTACTATAAGTAATTATTGTATAACTAGGTTAATGCTTTAGAATTTACCTGCTACGTGTTTCAAAACTTAATGTGTCAGCATCGTAAACGAATCGATTGTTTCAAAACGGGTCAGCAAAGTAAGTTCCAAAATATTTACTTAGCTACACAATAATTACTTATAGTTTAATCAGTGCAAGTAAGTTCTAAAATATTTACTTAGCTACACAATAATTACTTATAGTTTAATCAGTGCAAGTAAGTTCTAAAATATTTACTTAGCTACACAATAATTACTTATAGTTTAATCAGTGCAAGTAAGTTCTAAAATATTTACTTAGCTACACAATAATTACTTATAGTTTAATCAGTGCAAGTAAGTTCTAAAATATTTACTTAGCTACACAATAATTACTTATAGTTTAATCAGTGCAAGTAAGTTCTAAAATATTTACTTAGCTACACAATAATTACTTATAGTTTAATCAGTGCAAGTAAGTTCTAAAATATTTACTTAGCTACACAATAATTACTTATAGTTTAATCAGTGCAAGTAAGTTCTAAAATATTTACTTAGCTACACAATAATTACTTATAGTTTAATCAGTGCAAGTAAGTTCTAAAATATTTACTTAGCTACACAATAATTACTTATAGTTTAATCAGTGCAAGTAAGTTCTAAAATATTTACTTAGCTACACAATAATTACTTATAGTTTAATCAGTGCAAGTAAGTTCTAAAATATTTACTTAGCTACACAATAATTACTTATAGTTTAATCAGTGCAAGTAAGTTCTAAAATATTTACTTAGCTACACAATAATTACTTATAGTTTAATCAGTGCAAGTAAGTTCTAAAATATTTACTTAGCTACACAATAATTACTTATAGTTTAATCAGTGCAAGTAAGTTCTAAAATATTTACTTAGCTACACAATAATTACTTATAGTTTAATCAGTGCAAGTAAGTTCTAAAATATTTACTTAGCTACACAATAATTACTTATAGTTTAATCAGTGCAAGTAAGTTCTAAAATATTTACTTAGCTACACAATAATTACTTATAGTTTAATCAGTGCAAGTAAGTTCTAAAATATTTACTTAGCTACACAATAATTACTTATAGTTTAATCAGTGCAAGTAAGTTCTAAAATATTTACTTAGCTACACAATAATTACTTATAGTTTAATCAGTGCAAGTAAGTTCTAAAATATTTACTTAGCTACACAATAATTACTTATAGTTTAATCAGTGCAAGTAAGTTCTAAAATATTTACTTAGCTACACAATAATTACTTATAGTTTAATCAGTGCAAGTAAGTTCTAAAATATTTACTTAGCTACACAATAATTACTTATAGTTTAATCAGTGCAAGTAAGTTCTAAAATATTTACTTAGCTACACAATAATTACTTATAGTTTAATCAGTGCAAGTAAGTTCTAAAATATTTACTTAGCTACACAATAATTACTTATAGTTTAATCAGTGCAAGTAAGTTCTAAAATATTTACTTAGCTACACAATAATTACTTATAGTTTAATCAGTGCAAGTAAGTTCTAAAATATTCACTTAGCTACACAATAATTACTTATAATTTAATCAGTGCAAGTAAGTTCTAAAATACTCACTTAGCTACACAATAATTACTTATAATTTAATCAGTGCAAGTAAGTTCTAAAATACTCACTTAGCTACACAATAATTACTTATAATTTAATCAGTGAATTCAAGATGATTACAACAAGCAACTTAAATTATATATTACTGTTACTTTTTTAATATAGTTAATTTACTCTATTTGCGGATCTCTTTGTTTTTGTAACAGGCCCTTTTCTTTTTTCTTAACCTGTTAATTTTGAATAATGTATTATAAATTTAATTATATTAGAAGAAATTTGCTATATTTTTATGTCAAAAAATTAAAATTTAAAAGATCAGTTGACATCACATGATTTTTTACAGTACGAAAGTCAAGCATCATTCGGGTCAATTTATAAAACACGAATTGAAGGAAACAACATGTTCTGTGACTTTTATAACCCAGCAAATCGAACATACTGTAAAAGACTTCGAGTTTTGTGCCCTGAGCATTGTAAAGATCCTAAAGTGAGCGAAACAGAGGTAAGATTTTGAAGTCTTTTTTTTTAGAAATGTTACAATTTGTTCTAGTAAATCTAATCAAAAATTCCTTTCTTTTACAATTTTTTTTGGAATAATAATAATCTCATGTATCATGTTCGAAGTAATGTTAATAACTGTTGTTTTGACAGGTGGGCGTGGCAACGCCCACCGTATAAATATAGAATTGTAACCTTACTTTCGCCTTAGTTGTAAGTTAGAGTTTGTAGTAGCAACACTCACTAATGATGACGACTTAGTCATTGAAACGAGTATGAGTAAATAAATTATTAATTTGTGAGTGTTGTGTATGTCTTTTATTTGTTTTAACATAACCTCACAAGCTAAGCTAAAGAATTGTTGTATAATGTAAATAATGTTAAATAAATGAAAAAGTTATTTGTTGTATAAAGATTTTATTTATTTTAAGTAATAAATTGTAAATTTCATAATGGATAATCTGTTAATAAAAATTCTTAATGATTTTGTAACATATAACAAAAGTCCTAACAGCATTAATACATAAGGTATAAGTGCTGACAGCACTGCAGACTTATCTCTTTGTGTTGTTTGTAGTATGAATCTTTGAAATAAAAAAATGCGTATTTATTTACAAGGGTCTGTTCCTTGTGATAAACTGATTGGTTTGTTTTGTATGCTGTTGTCTGAGATAATTATGGAATCTATTTGTGATCATATAAATGCCTATTGATTGAGGTGATTATCACGGGTTTAATTTTATCTTGAATCTGTGATTAAAAAAAAAAACAAATGTCATTAAATATATATTTTTAGAAAATAATATTCATTTATCTATTTAGTATTTTGTATCTTAAATAAAAAATAGTCTTCACTCAGTATTTTTTAATTTTATTTTAATAGGTTTGTGGTTGTCCTTTGGTCACAAATGTATTTAACCTGACTGGGGAGTTCTGCAGAGCCTCAAAGAAGTCTTGCATTAAGCATTATTGCTGGGAAAAATTACGTAGAGCTGAAATTGACATGGAACGTGTTAGACAGGTAATCATCCATATTCCTTTGTTACTGATTCATTTCCCCAATTGTAGCTACTATTTTAGCCTCTGTACATGCCTACCTCAGTTTAAAGTTCCTTGCATTAAATTACGTTTCTTTGTCTACCATTGTCCACATTAATCCTATATAAATTTCACAGGGAAACGTATTAATAAAATAATTTAATGTTATTAAGGAAACATAACACCAATAGCTCTCTAAAACTGGTGAAACCTACATACTGTTAGATTTAGTGTTGTCTTAGAGGTTCCTTAATAAAGACACCTCTTTTGTGTGACATGCATGCCATTGGCATTAGTTACACTACGCCATTGAATTGTTTTTTTTAGACATATAAGTAATCAAGAATGTTAGAGTGATTGCTGATTGAGGTGATGTGTTGCCAATGTCAATTTGGCATAAATGTTACATGCATATGGTATTATAGATTTTTTTTACTGTGCTGTCAAAATGTGCACTCCCCCTTTAGTATTTTGCTAGTCCATACCTCTATAAAACCTAGTACAGTAGAACCTTGATAATTCGAACTAACTGGGACCATGGCCCATCTGCGTTATCGAAAATCTGGGTTAGCCGGACACTAAGGAAAAATTAAAAGTAGACATTGTACTTACAGAAAACCTCCTTTATATTTATCAAACAAAATGGTATTATGTACAGTATATGAACGTACATGTCATATATACAGTGAAACTCCTTCGCAGTTTCTTTTTCTCCAAACAAATCTGTCAATTTCAGCTGTTTAATTTTGAGCCTCTTTTGTCCTGTGCGATTCAGTCGTTTTTTCAGCATAAGATGCATAGCATTACATTCTTTATTTTGTTTTCTGTATGTCTTGGATGTTTTTATTGTTGTTAGACTTTTTATGTATGTACTGTACTTATTTGATTTTTGTTATTTCTAATTTTTTGATTTTTTATTCACTTCAAATTTATTCCGGGTTGTCCGGAGACCCGAGTTAACAGAGTCAGACTTATCAACGTTCTACTGTACGACTCTGATGAAGTTAGATGTTTTTCATATTCTATTTTTTTAATATTTTGTTTTGTAATGTTTACTGATTTATAAAAAAGTATTGTATTTTATACATAATTTTATTTTATAAAATAATTATATTAAATTGAAGTGCATAAACATTGTTTAAAGATAAAAAACGATTGCCACATTGATCTGGATATGAGGGGTTTTACTGTATTAGGGTTCATTAGAAGTCCTATTTCTTCTAATGCTCAGGAACTTTTTCCATGTAATCCGAGGGGTCTCGGTCCCATTCACCTTGAATTATCGAGACTCTACTATACATGAAAGTGACAGTTTAGATAATAATCCAATTTTGCAATTATTTTGTAGTAATAGTAAGAGAAGTTTTACTATGCAATATTTTGCTCAGGCAATTTGAACTAAAAGGAAATTTAATGTTTGCATTAATTTGTTGACAGTGGTTGAAAATTGATGAACTAATAGAACAGGAGCGTCAAACCCGTCAACGAATGTCTGACCGAGCAGGAGTTTTAGCGTTAATGCTTCATTCTACTTTTAATCATGATTTGATAGGGCCAATAACTATAGATCTTAACTGACCTATAGAGTTAGAAATGGTGATAATCTAAAGCCATTTCTAACGCAAAAAAAGAGAACAAAGGTTTCAAGATCATCATGCTAAATAAATATTTTCTTACGACTATTCTTTTAGCTTTTGTGAGGTTATGTTAAAACAAATAAAAGACACACAAAACTCACAAATGAATCATTTATTGACTCATTTGTGTTTCAGTAACAAAGTCAACACTCATCACCACTGAGTGTTGCTACTACAAACTCGAACTTACAACTGATAATGACGACTTTGCCATTGAAACGCGTATGAGTTAATAAATGATTAATTTGTGAGTTTTGTGTGTCTTTTATTTGTTTTAAATATTTTCATGTTCTCAAATTATTACTTTTAAAATATGCATATTTTTACTTTAGATATTTACTTTATATACTTGCTTTATATATATTCTTTATATATTTCCTCATATATGAAAATTAAGTTATAGAAATAACCAACAAATTTTTGTCTTTTTTTGCTTTTTTTACTTAGTCTGTTTTTACACGATTTTTAGTGTGTGTGTGTGTATATATATATATAAACACAAGTAGTCTATGTATATTGTATTTCATTATTAGGGTATAATTATTATAAAACATCATTGTTATATTTTATATTATTAACAGTAGATTAAATATTTGCATTAACAATAGTTATAGCTAATAACTATTGTAAATAATGCATTAGCAGAAATTTATTTCATTACAATTATTAATTTTAGTGCTTATGTGTTTTAAGTGAAAATAATAATAGCTATACTGACAAATAATAAACTCTAGCGAACGGCAGAACACAGAAGTTGATTATGTAATTTATATTTTAATTGACGTTTGAACCATTTACAATGTGGCTGAAACATTAATCCAAGTACACTAGTTACTCGACTGTTGCTAATGTTCATTAGTCTTTATTATTTACTTCAACATACAAAAAGTTAGAGCCATAAGGTTTTTGTAAATAGCTTTTATTAAATATATTTTGCTAAATGCTTCTCCATTTAGCGCCGACTCATTTTATAGCTTCTGCAATTTTCCATCAAGGCCACCGGTCATTTGAATAAGGTCATTGTAGTAGTTGAGAAACTGAACAATAGATGTGTTTATCGCTTTATAGACAGCCCGAATATGATAGTCAGGTCTTTGGTAACTTTTCTTATACTGTCCCATATAAATATACACCCTGTATATTATTTTTATTATGGCAATTATTCTAGGTTATATAACCTGTGTTTATATTGCTCTAACCATGATGTAATTATTCTGGCCTATACAGCGCTGAGTACCTATTCGTATTATATCACTTGGTCAGCATTTATAAATACAAGTGAAGCACACCTTATAAAATTGTTAGAACATATAATAAGATTTACCATCTACTGTGTATGTCTGTAAGTGCTACTTAACAACAAATAGTACCTAAGTAACTTATTTTTAATTTTTATATGCCCTATCATACACAAATATATATTTATTTGTTTGTAATTAGGTATATTATGTAAGATTATGTATTACATGCTTGTAAATAATTTGTTTATAATTCAGTAAAAACTTATAACTAATATGTAATGAAAAATTAATGGATTGTGTTCACATTCATTATTTATAAGGCTTAAAATACTACTCGCAAGATACAGGGTTACACCAATAAATTACAAATTTGTTATTGATTTAAATTCTTCTAAAATTACTCACTACACCTGGGTTGTTTTTCATTTTGTTTCTACTAAATTCTTTGTAGGCTTTAGAAATCTACCAGAAGATAAGAGATTTTTTGTAGGCATTTCTTATCACCAAAAACCTTTATTTAGGCAATTAAAATAAACTTATAGGCTTATAAGATTGAATGGACTCACTTGAACTTCTGAAAGCAGTAACCGGTTGTTGGGAGAGAGAGAGAGAGAGAGAGAGAGGAGGGGGATGATGTATCGAATTTCATAGTGATATTAGATTGCTGTGAATAACTTATAAGACAAATTACTTGTAATTTACAGTAGTGAATGCTGATAGTTATTTTATATAATTGATTCGTTCTTTGATAAATTTATATATATATGAAGTTAATATATTACTATTGTAAGTAATTTATCCACCATTAAGTGCAATGATTTTACCTTGAGTGATGAGGCGCCTTTCGGTCACTTGACCATTGTCGAATCACTGATTATTTTTTCTTAATTTTTCTGGTGCGGATGTTCGGTCCGTTGTGTTGGTAATTGTTGACATCATATGCGTTTCCTCTTGAGTCTTGTGTATTATGTTTTTGAATAGTATGTCTTCTGTATATGTTGTTTGTAGATTCATTAAATTGTTGTGTATGTTTTTATAAATGTGATATTTTTCTAGTGAGTTTAGTTCTATTGGGTTATTATTTATTTCAAGTATGGTTAGGTTATTTTCGTAATTTGTTATTTCATGTTTATGTGATATTAGGTGTGCTGCAACATTTGATACTTTTGAATTTTTGTTTTTGAATACTCTATAATGTTCTTCAAATCTTATTTTAAATGATCTGGTTGTTTTCCCTATGTAAAATGCGTTACAGTTGTTACATGTAATTTTGTAAATTCTTGATAGGTTATGTTTTTCTGAATTTGTTTTGTGGTTTGTGTTATTAAGATATTTTATTATTTTGTTGTTTGGTTTGTATGTTGGAGTGTAGTATTCTTTGTTGTATATATTAATTATGTGTATAAACAAAACATTAAATCTGCCTACCATAAAAAAAGCCAAATCAACTTACAACTATACACAACCAATTTGGAAATAATGAAAACTTTTGATACTCTCACACCTATTATTCACGAAAAAACACAACAAATTATAATAAAACATAAAACAAACACAATAAACAGACAAAACAGAAAAATCGAAAGTTTATCAAAACAACATAACCTAAAAAATAGCCTAGAACCAATCCACACCTCTAACAACAATAAATTCATAAACTTAACTAAAACACAGTTTACTGAAAAAGAAAAAATAATAATAACAAATTCCTTCAAATATAACCTACCTAATTTCAACAAAAAACAAATAATAAAAAACCTAATAGTTGACACAGAATCTAACATCCACAAAATTACCCACCAAAATACTGAACACATAAGAAACAATATTAATAATAAAACTAACCTAATAAAAATGGAAAAAAACCAAAAAAAACGGAACAATATATAAATAAAAAAGAAATTATAAAACTCAGAGAAAAACTAGAAAACAACGACTACTTAATATTAAAATCCGATAAAACAAATACACCAGTAATAATAGAAAATACCAAATACATCGATTCAATGACTAACTACGTAAAAGAAAATAAATACGAACAAATCCCAGACCCAACTAGCAATTACCTTATTACAATAAAAAACTTAATAGTCACTCACCGAAATACCCTAAACTATAACAATAAATTAAAATACCACACAAGACTATACCCATTCAAACCATGTGCACCAATATTATCAGGCATACCTAAAATACACAAACCCGACACACCATTTAGACCACTAATAAATTTCACAACAGCACCATCTTACATAATCGCAAAAATACTAGACAAAATAATAAGATCTAAAATACATATCAACAACACATACAATATAAAAAATGGATACGAAATAATTAATAAAATAAAAACCATAAAAACAAACAGCAACACAAAAATAATAAGTTATGACATAACTAACATGTACCCTAGCATCCCAATAGAAGAAACCATAGAAATAATAAAAAACAAACTAATACACAATAACGAAAAAAGAAACATAATAGATAGTATCATTACGCTAACCAAACACATATGTAACCAAAATTACTTCCAATTTAAAAATAAATACTATAATCAAACAACTGGACTCCCCATGGGATCACCCATATCATCTGTCATGTCAGAAATATATTTACAACACTTTGAACAAATAATAATTAAACCTATACTAAACACACACAATATTTCACTATGGACAAGGTATGTAAACGATATACTTGTAATATACCAACCTACCATTCACAACGAACACATCATAATATTAAACAAACTAAATACATACAACGAAAACATAAAATTCACCGTTGAAACAGAAACAAATAGAACAATCAACTATCTCGACATCACTTTAAATATAAATGATAATAAAATAGAAACTACAGTATACAGGAAACCTACTTCCAACAACACCACAATGTACAAATCTAACCACTCCCGGACACACAAAATTAACACTTACAGTAACATGATAAATAAAGCAATAAAATACACACAGGATAACAAACAAAAATTAAATGAAGAATTAGATAACATTACAAAAATAGCAATAGAAAATGGATACAACAAACACCTTATAAAAAATACATACAATAAATTCACAAAAAAACCTAACCTCAACACAACACTACAACCGGAACCCAAAAATAAAAAAATCTACCTAAAATATAAATACACCAATAACAAAATAGAAAAAATAACAAATATATACAACAAAGAATACTACACTCCAACATACAAACAAAATAATAAAATATCTTAATAACACAAACCACAAAACAAATTCAGAAAAACATAACCTATCAGGAATTTACAAAATTACATGTAACAACTGTAACACATTTTACATAGGGAAAACAACCAGATCATTTAAAATAAGATTTGAAGAACATTATAGAGCATTCAAAAACAAAAATTCAAAAGTATCAAATGTTACAGCACACCTAATATCACATAAACATAAAATAACAAATTACGAAAATAACCTAACCATACTTGAAATAAATAATAACCCAATAGAACTAAACTCATTAGAAAAATACCACATTTATAAAAACATACACAACAATTTAATGAATCTACAAACAACATATACAGAAGACCTACTATTCAAAAACATAATACACAAGACTCAAGAGGAAACGTATATGACATCAACAATTACCAACACAACGGACCGAACATCCACACCAGAAAAAATAATCAGTGATTCGACAATGGTCAAGTGACCGAAAGGCGCCTCATCACTCAAGGTAAATCATTGCACTTAATGGTGGATAAATTACGTAAAATAGTAATATATTAACTTCATAAAATCAGTGCAACGGAAAATCAATGGATAACGTAAAATATCAAGAATATATATATATATATATATATATATATATATATATATATATATATATATATATATATATATATATATATATATATATATATAGGTTAGTTTTGGTTGGTAAAGATTATTTAGATTTTTTGGACTAGGAGACTGACAGACTTATCTTGGTAAGAGTCCACTCTGTAGTCTTGAAATAGAAACACATAAAAGCACTTAACCAATGATATATTTCAACCACACAGTGGTCTTTGTCAATCAAAGAGAAAACACAAAAAGAAATATGAGAGAATGAAATAAAATAAATATAAGTTGTAATCAAAGATTGTGTAGAAATCAGATATCACAGATGCACAGATTAAAGATATATGTATTGTTTGTTTCCATGAGCATATGAGTGATTATAGTTTATATAAGTCTGTCAGGGGAAAAGAGATTGGAGACGTCTGATGAGGCTATTAGGAAAAAAATTGAATGGATTTATTTGATGTTGAGGTTAGGGGATTCTCTGGATTTGGTATACCACTGGTATGATAGTTCCCATCTTCTCAGTTCTGAGGGATTGCAAACAGGGGGGAGTGATTTAATTGTTTTTGTGCTATAGCAATCATCAAAAGTTGTGACTCGCAGCATGTTGAGCTGTTGGCCTATCCATATTCATAATTTTAACATCATGTCTGTGGCCATTCATTCTGATATTCAGACCATCCGTGGTCAGGCATATTTACTGTGCTGAGCAAAATTTACATTGTAGCTGGTATATGACATTTTTCGATGTACAATTATGATGACCCTGTATTTTGAAGACCATTTTTGTTTGGCTGTTGAAACTATTTGCTGAGGGGTGTATTGGACACGTCTCATGAGTAAGGAGCCATGAGGAAGTTTGTGTGGTGTTTCTGTATCAGGGTCTGGTAGTTTAGGATGTACTAAGATGTTTTTCAAGTTGGGAGGTTGTTTGTACCAAATTTGAGGTGGATCGGTGAAAAGATTTTTGGTGTGGACAGATGCTTGAAGAATTTTGAAGCCATCTCTCAATATCTTGTTGAGTTTATGTAGACCAAGATGGTAGTCTGTTATTAAAGACAGTTTATTTTGTTCTGTTTGGGGTTTGGGGTGAAACGAGAATTGTGCTGAATGAATTTGGTTTTCAATGAGTCTTTTTGAGTATCCTCTTCTCTGGAAGGCTGTTGATATCTTTCTATTAAAATCTTCCAATTCCCTATCATTCGAACAGATTCTCTTACCCCTGATTGCTTGACTGTATGGAATGGATCGTTTTATGTTTATTGGGTGTTTGCTGTCGAAATAGAGATATTGTAGGTGGTTTATCGGTTTGATGTGAATTCCTATGTTGATATTTCCATTCTGGAGTGTTACCTCTACATCCAAAAAGGTGATGGCTGCTGTAGATTTCTCCCAGCTAAATTGAAGTGTAGAGAATTGTGCCAGGCTGTCTAAAAATGCCTCAAGTGTTGAAGCACCCTGTATCCAAATTAGGAAGATGTCATCTATATATCTATACCAACATAATGGCAGGTGTGTTTGTGTCTTTATAAAACTTTCTTCCAACAATCCCATGTACAGATTTGCGTACGATGGGGCCATTCTAGTGCCCATTGCCGTTCCCTTTATTTGATGGTAGTTCCTTCCCTCAAACTGAAAGTTGTTCTTCTCGAGGATGAACCTGGTCAGGTTCACAAGAAAAGGTGTAGTGGGAAAAGGCTTGCCTGGGCGTTTGTTTAGAAAATTCTCTATTGCAGATAGGCCGTGTGCATGAGGGATGTTGGTATAGAGAGAGGTGACATCTATGGTGATCAAAATAGTTACCGGGGGTAGAGGTACAGATATCTGTGAAAGTCGATCTATGAAATGATTGGTGTCCTGGGTATGTGATGGAAGGTTCTTTACTAAGGGTTGAAGGTGTGGGTCGAGGAAAGCTGAAATTCTTTCCGTTACTGAATTGCAGCCAGCAATTATTGGTCTACCAGGTGGAGGGATTATGTTTTTGTGGATCTTTGGTAATATATAGAATTGAGGAGTAGAGGGGTTTTCATTATATAATAATTTTAGAGATGTTTCCGAAATATTTTGTTCAGGAGCTGTATATTTGAGTAGGTCCGAGAGTAAATTGTTGAATTCTGTCGTAGGGTTATCTGTAAGTATTTTGTATGTTGTGATGTCTGACAGTTGCTTATTTGCTTCTTTGATGTAGTCTTCTTTATTCATAATAACAGTGGTTGAACCTTTAACTGCTGGAAGAATCATAATCTCTATTGTTTTTTAACGAAAATATTGCCGCTTTTTCTAATTTGGTAAGGTTAGGTTTAGTCTTCAGAGTTTTAGTGAAATATCACCGATATAAATTTCATCAATGATATGCCATCAAACCTTCTTATTTTTAGGGTAATATAATTTGCTTCTAAAAATTGCTGAAAATGGCAGGGCTTTTGTTTACTAAATATAAATAGACCATAACATATACGCTCACACTGCTTTATATAAAAATGCAACAGCGATGCAATTACTGCTGGTGGTTTTTACCGCACCGATATGAGTCTAGCACTATGACTTTTCAGATATTAAAGTGTTTTTGACCGATTCTGAGAACTTTTAAAATACACCCCAATTAGCCAATGTAAGTCCAAAACGCATAAATTCTAAATTTACTGACTTTTTCATTGAGCCTTGTAGTAACTATATTTAACAAACATATGAGTATTAAATATAAGAATTTAACTTACTCTGTTCTGTGTATAAGAGCTTAGGTCGTTGTGCTGCTGCATTCTCATCCTTTTACGTTCAGGCTGACATGCTGCTTCTTCAAACTCTTGCTGAAAATAAACAGTACATTGGTGATATTACTATTGTATTAAATTTATTTTATACATAACCCTTTAAAAAAGCAATTCTAAATAATTTTACAAAAAAAAATCTGCAGCTATGTATTCTTTAATATAATCATATGCCACATAACAAATATGTATGACGTTATTGAAAGTATTTAATTATTTTGGACTATTTGAAAGATATGAAACCTAAATATAGAATGTGGCTATATATTTATGAAATTTTTCTGCTATTTGTAAATAAATATATATATATATATATATATATATATATATATATATATATATATGTGTGTGTGTGTGTGTGTGTTTGTTGAGACGGTCTACCCTACCCAGCGCACGCAGACTCTACCTCTTGAGCATTGTTTTCCTCTAGATCCACACTTGCCTGTAGACCACCGATGCAGCTAAAATTTGAAAGAAGAAATTCTGACACGAGCCAGAACCTGTAGCTTGCCAAATTCTTTCGGAGAACCAGTCACTGGAATTTGATTTTAAAAACTTAACTTACTGATATTTAACCCTTTGAGTCACTATATACCAGAGAAACGTTTATTTAAAGCATCACAAAGCTTAATGGCCAGATTGTAGAATTATTTAAGAAATTTGTTTAGTGAAAAATAAATGTTAACTCTTGTTGTAAGTTAGTAAAAACCATTGATTTTTATTTATATAAAATATTTAGTACAGGAATTTTAATGATAATATATCTATACCAACATAATGGCAGGTGTGTTTGTGTCTTTATAAAACTTTCTTCCAACAATCCCATGTACAGATTTGCGTACGATGGGGCCATTCTAGTGCCCATTGCCGTTCCCTTTATTTGATGGTAGTGCCTTCCCTCAAACTGAAAGTTGTTCTTCTCGAGGATGAACCTGGTCAGGCTCACAAGAAAAGGTGTAGTGGGAAAAGGCTTGCCTGGGCGTTTGTTTAGAAAATTCTCTATTGCAGATAGGCCGAGTGCATGAGGGATGTTGGTATAGAGAGAGGTGACATCTATGGTGACAAAAATAGTTACCGGGGGTAGAGGTACAGATATTTGTGAAAGTCGATCTATGAAATGATTGGTGTCCTGGGTATGTGATGGAGGGTTCATTACTAAGGGTTGAAGGTGTGAGTCGAGGAAAGTTGAAATTCTTTCCGTTACTGAATTGCAGCCAGCAATTATTGGTCTACCAGGTGGAGGGATTATGTTTTTGTGGATCTTTGGTAATATATAGAATTGAGGAGTAGAGGGGTTTTCATTATATGATAATTTTAGAAATGTTTCCGAAATATTTTGTTCAGGAGCTGTATATTTGAGTAGGTCCGAGAGTAAATTGTTCAATTCTGTCGTAGGGTTATCTGTAAGTATTTTGTATGTTGTGATGTCTGACAGTTGCTTATTTGCTTCTTTGATGTAGTCTTCTTTATTCATAATAACAGTGGTTGAACCTTTATCTGCTGAAAGAATCATAATATCTCTATTGTTTTTTAACGAAAATATTGCCGCTTTTTCTAATTTGGTAAGATTAGGTTTAGTCTTCAGAGTTTTAGTGAAATATCACCGGTATGAATTTCATCAATGATATGCCATCAAACCATCTTATTTTTAGGGTAATATAATTTGCTTCTAAAAATTGCTGAAAATGGCAGGGTTGTTTGTTTACTAAATATAAATAGACCATAACATATACGCTCACACTGCTTTATATAAAAATGCAACAGCGATGCAATTACCGCTGGTGGTTTTTACCGCAGCGATATGAGTCTAGCACTATTACTTTTCAGATATTAAAGTATTTTTGACCGTTTCTGAGAACTTTAAAAATACACCCCATTTAGCCAATGTAAGTCCAAAACGCATAAATTCTAAATTTACTGACTTTTTCATTGAGCCCTGTAGTAACAATATTTAACAAACATATGAGTATTAAATATAAGAATTTAACTTACTATGTTCTGTGTATAAGAGCGTAGGTTGTTGTGCTGCTGCATTCTTAAAATTTTAAGTTGGAACTGATATGCTGCTTCATCCAACTCTTCCTGAAAATAAACAGTACATTGGTGATATTACTATTGTATTAAATTTATTTTATACATAACCCTTTAAAAAAGCAATTCTAAATAATTTTACAAAAAAAAATCTGCAGCTATGTATTCTTTAATATAATCATATGCCACATAACAAATATGTTTGACGTTATTGAAAGTATTTAATTATTTTGGACTATTTGAAAGATATGAAACATAAATATAGAATGTGGCTGTATATTTATGAAATTTTTCTGCTATTTGTAAATATATATATATGTGTGTGTGTGTGTGTGTGTGTGTGTGTGTGTGTGTGTGTGTGTGTGTGTGTGTGTGTGTGTGTGTTTGTTGAGACGGTCTACCCTACCCAGCGCACGCAGACTCTACCTCTTGAGCGTTGTTTTCCTCTAGATCCACACTTGCCTGTAGACCACCGATGCAGCTAAAATTTGAAACAAGAAATTCTGACACGAGCCAGAACCTGTAGCTTGCCAAATTCTTTCGGAGAACCAGTCACTGGAATTTGATTTTAAAAACTTAACTTACTGATATTTAACCCTTTGAGTCACTATATACCAGGGAAACGTTTATTTAAAGCATCACAAAGCTTAATGGCCAGATTGTAGAATTATTTAAGAAATTTGTTTAGTGAAAAATAAATGTTAACTCTTGTTGTAAGTTAGTAAAAACCATTGATTTTTATTTATATAAAATATTTAGTACAGGAATTTTAATGATAATATATCTATACCAACATAATGGCAGGTGTGTTTGTGTCTTTATAAAACTTTCTTCCAACAATCCCATGTACAGATTTGCGTACGATGGGGCCATTCTAGTGCCCATTGCCGTTCCCTTTATTTGATGGTAGTGCCTTCCCTCAAACTGAAAGTTGTTCTTCTCGAGGATGAACCTGGTCAGGCTCACAAGAAAAGGTGTAGTGGGAAAAGGCTTGCCTGGGCGTTTGTTTAGAAAATTCTCTATTGCAGATAGGCCGAGTGCATGAGGGATGTTGGTATAGAGAGAGGTGACATCTATGGTGACAAAAATAGTTACCGGGGGTAGAGGTACAGATATTTGTGAAAGTCGATCTATGAAATGATTGGTGTCCTGGGTATGTGATGGAAGGTTCATTACTAAGAGTTGAAGGTGTGAGTCGAGGAAAGCTGAAATTCTTTCCGTTACTGAATTACAGCCAGCAATTATTGGTCTACCAGGTGGAGGGTCTATGTTTTTGTGGATCTTTGGTAATATATAGAATTGAGGAGTAGAGGGGTTTTCATTATATAATAATTTTAGAGATGTTTCCGAAATATTTTGTTCAGGAGCTGTATATTTGAGTAGGTCCGAGAGTAAATTGTTGAATTCTGTCTCAGGGTTATCTGTAAGTATTTTGTATGTTGTGATGTCTGACAGTTGCTTATTTGCTTCTTTGATGTAGTCTTCTTTATTCATAATAACAGTGGTTGAACCTTTATCTGCTGGAAGAACCATAATATCTCTATTGTTTTTTAACGAAAATATTGCCGCTTTTTCTAATTTGGTAAGGTTAGGTTTAGTCTTCAGAGTTTTAGTGAAATATCACCGATATAAATTTCATCAATGATATGCTATTAAACCATCTTATTTTTAGGGTAATATAATTTGCTTCTAAAAATTGCTGAAAATGGCAGGGTTGTTTGTTTACTAAATATAAATAGACCATAACATATACGCTCACACTGCTTTATATAAAAATGCAACAGCGATGCAATTACTGCTGGTGGTTTTTACCGCAGTGATATGACTCTAGCACTATTACTTTTCAGATATTAAAGTATTTTTGACCGATTCTGAGAACTTTTAAAATACACACCAATTAGCCAATGTAAGTCCAAAACGCATAAATTCTAAATATACTGACTTTTTCATTGAGCCTTGTAGTAACAATATTTAACAAACCTATGAGTATTAAATATAAGAATTTAACTTACTCTGCTCTGTGTATAAGTGCTTCGGTCGTTGTGCTGCTGCATTCTCATCCTTTTATTTTCTAACTGATATGCTGGTTCTTTAAAAAATGGCTGAAAATAAACAGTACATTGGTGATATTACTATTGTATTAAATTTATTTTATACATAACCCTTTAAAAAAGCAATTCTAAATAATTTTACAAAAAAAAATCTGCAGCTATGTATTCTTTAATATAATCATATGCCACATAACAAATATGTTTGACGTTATTGAAAGTATTTAATTATTTTGAACTATTTGAAAGATATGAAACCTAAATATAGAATGTGGCTGTATATTTATGAAATTTTTCTGCTATTTGTAAATAAATATATATATATATATATATATATATATGTGTGTGTGTGTGTGTGTGTGTGTTTGTTGAGACGGTCTACCCTACCCAGCGCACGCAGACTCTACCTCTTGAGCGTTGTTTTCCTCTAGATCCACACTTGCCTGTAGACCACCGATGCAGCTAATATTTGAAACAAGAAATTCTGACACGAGCCAGAACCTGTAGCTTGCCAAATTTTTTCGGAGAACCAGTCACTGGAATTTGATTTTAAAAACTTAACTTACTGATATTTAACCCTTTGAGTCACTATATATCAGGGAAACTTTTATTTAAAGCATCACAAAGCTTAATGGCCAGATTGTAGAATTATTTAAGAAATTTGTTTAGTGAAAAATAAATGTTAACTCTTGTTGTAAGTTAGTAAAAACCATTGATTTTTATTTATATAAAATATTTAGTACAGGAATTTTAATGATAATATATCTATACCAACATAATGGCAGGTGTGTTTGTGTCTTTATAAAACTTTCTTCCAACAATCCCATGTACAGATTTGCGTACGATGGGGCCATTCTAGTGCCCATTGCCGTTCCCTTTATTTGATGGTAGTGCCTTCCCTCAAACTGAAAGTTGTTCTTCTCGAGGATGAACCTGGTCAGGCTCACAAGAAAAGGTGTAGTGGGAAAAGGCTTGCCTGGGCGTTTGTTTAGAAAATTCTCTATTGCAGATAGGCCGAGTGCATGAGGGATGTTGGTATAGAGAGAGGTGACATCTATGGTGACAAAAATAGTTACCGGGGGTAGAGGTACAGATATTTGTGAAAGTCGATCTATGAAATGATTGGTGTCCTGGGTATGTGATGGAGGGTTCATTACTAAGGGTTGAAGGTGTGAGTCGAGGAAAGTTGAAATTCTTTCCGTTACTGAATTGCAGCCAGCAATTATTGGTCTACCAGGTGGAGGGATTATGTTTTTGTGGATCTTTAGTAATATATAGAATTGAGGAGTAGAGGGGTTTTCATTATATGATAATTTTAGAAATGTTTCCGAAATATTTTGTTCAGGAGCTGTATATTTGAGTAGGTCCGAGAGTAAATTGTTCAATTCTGTCGTAGGGTTATCTGTAAGTATTTTGTATGTTGTGATGTCTGACAGTTGCTTATTTGCTTCTTTGATGTAGTCTTCTTTATTCATAATAACAGTGGTTGAACCTTTATCTGCTGAAAGAATCATACTATCTCTATTGTTTTTTAACGAAAATATTGCCGCTTTTTCTAATTTGGTAAGATTAGGTTTAGTCTTCAGAGTTTTAGTGAAATATCACCGGTATGAATTTCATCAATGATATGCCATCAAACCATCTTATTTTTAGGGTAATATAATTTGCTTCTAAAAATTGTTGAAAATGGCAGGGTTGTTTGTTTACTAAATATAAATAGACCATAACATATACGCTCACACTGCTTTATATAAAAATGCAACAGCGATGCAATTACCGCTGGTGGTTTTTACCGCAGCGATATGAGTCTAGCACTATTACTTTTCAGATATTAAAGTATTTTTGACCGTTTCTGAGAACTTTAAAAATACACCCCAATTAGCCAATGTAAGTCCAAAACGCATAAATTCTAAATTTACTGACTTTTTCATTGAGCCCTGTAGTAACAATATTTAACAAACCTATGAGTATTAAATATAAGAATTTAACTTACTCTGTTCTGTGTATAAGAGTTTAGGTCGTTGTGCTGCTGCATTCTCATCCTTTTATTTTCTAACTGATATGCTGGTTCTTTAAAAAATGGCTGAAAATAAACAGTACATTGGTGATATTACTATTGTATTAAATTTATTTTATACATAACCCTTTAAAAAAGCAATTCTAAATAATTTTACAAAAAAAAGTCTGCAGCTATGTATTCTTTAATATAATCATATGCCACATAACAAATATGTATGACGTTATTGAAAGTATTTAATTATTTTGGACTATTTGAAAGATATGAAACCTAAATATAGAATGTGGCTGTATATTTATGAAATTTTTCTGCTATTTGTAAATATATATATATATATATATATATATATATATGTGTGTGTGTGTGTGTGTGTGTGTGTGTGTGTGTGTGTGTGTTTGTTGAGACGGTCTACCCTACCCAGCGCACGCAGACTCTACCTCTTGGGCGTTGTTTTCCTCTGGATCCACACTTGCCTGTAGACTGCCGACGCAGGTAAAATTTGAAACAAGAAATTCTGACACGAGCCAGAACCTGTAGCTTGCCAAATTCTTTCGGAGAACCAGTCACTGGAATTTGATTTCAAAAACTTAACTTACTGATATTTAATCCTTTGAGTCACTATATATCAGGGAAACTTTTATTTAAAGCATCACAAAGCTTAATGGCCAGATTGTAGAATTATTTAAGAAATTTGTTTAGTGAAAAATAAATGTTAACTCTTGTTGTAAGTTAGAAAAAACCATTGATTTTTATTTATATAAAATATTTAGCACAGGAATTTTAATGATTATTTAATAATATATATACAAAAAATTATTTAAAAATTAAAAATTTTAATTTAAAAATTCCCAAATTATTTAAAATATTTATTAATAATTTAACGTTACTTATTTTCTAACGTGTAATACTTGTAACAACTCAATAATCACACTTGTACCGCTTTATCATGAACAAAATATATATATACCTCCAAAAATATGCAATTGAACAAAAAGTTTTTTTTAAATTTCCTTCTTTTTACTTATGTGGTGCTATTTATCTTTCATTAGTTTTCAATAATTATTCAAATATTTTATTTCAAAATTATAATCGAATTCCCCATATACTTTTTTTTTTAATTTAAATATACATTTTAATACTTTACATTTAATTGAAAAATATTTTCAAACATTTCCAAATTATTTAATTTTACTACTATCAATAATAATTTGATCTACTTTTATCTTCTTTGGATATATTTATTTAATTCAAAAATAAATTTTTATAATTTTTTACCAAAGTTCTTTTTTATAAATTTATCCACTTTCAAATTTAATTTACTGAATTAATTTCTATTAATCATATCTTGTCATTAAATATTCCCAGAAACAAAAATCCTTTGTAAAAAACCACAAATTTTATATAAAAAGACATGAAATATTAACATGCAAATCTCACCTTATTACAGTTATTTAAAAAGTTTAACATCAATTTAAATATTCGTCTTTTTGGACTACTTCTCATTTGATTTAAATTTACTTTAAAATTAATAAAAATATAAATTAGAAAAAAAATTTAAAATTGATTTAATTAATCAAAATTTAATAACAACCCAAGACAGAGCTAACTTGTTTGCCTGATGTCTTCCTTATGGCTTCTAAAATTCTCCGTGATCTTCTCCATAAACAACTTCATTTCTTCTCTTTCTTCCTTATCATTCCTTTCCTTTTCCTTTTTTATTTGCTTTGCCTTCCTTCTTGATTCTTTCTCCTCAACTTCTCTTATTCTTCTTGCCTCCTCATTTTGCCATTTCATCTTAATCTCTTTTCTTGAATCTCCTCGCTTCTTCCTCTTTTCTCCTGCTCTCTCTGTTTCTTTCCTTGCTCTTTTTCTTGTTTTCTTTCTTCCTCTTCTTTTATTCGTCTAGCTTCCTCGTTTTGCCATCTCTTTTTCTTGTTTTCTTTCTTCCTCTTCTTTCATTCGTCTAGCTTCCTCGTTTTGCATCTCGTTTCCGCTTTTTTTCTTTCTTCCTTCTCCTGCTCTTTTTCTTTTTTTAACATGAACATTAATTTTTCCAAGTCACTTTTCTCGGAACCATTTGCTATCTTTTAGCTTCTTATTTTTTTACTTTTACTCTTGTTAAAATTAACTTATTTATCGTTTTAAATTTTATTTTTTTCTTTAAAATCGTGGTGCTTTATGAGTTTGTATTCCCCTTATTTGCTTTTCTGATTCCTTCCCTTTTCTCCTTTCCTAGCTTTCATCTACTTATTTTTTTTTAATCTATATCTATTTATACCCTAACGCTTCTCACTAATTTTTTTTTATTAATTTCCTAGCTTTCATTTACTTACTTTTTCTTAATCTATATCTATTTATACCCTAACGCTTCTCACTAATTTTTTTAAAATTAATTTCTGTACTCTTATTATTTTCATTTTCTTAAATATCCTAGGTCAAATTAAGCTATGCCTTTTAAATTTAAGAGACCGATGTTGTTTAACGAGTGAGTCTATAACCTCAGCTCGTATGGTCCCTTAAGGGTTGGAGCATGATAACTACCTTTAATTTTACCAGGATATTAATTTCGTGCCCCACCGGTTATGGGCGCCATTACCTATATGCGATAGTCTATCGTACCCAGCGCACGCAGGCTCTACCTCTTGGGCGTTGTTTTCCCCTGGATCTACACTTGCCTGTAGACTGCCGACGCAGGTAAAATTTGAAACGAGCAGATCTGACACGTGCCAGAACCTGTACCGCTGCTTGCCAAATTCTGTCAGAGAAACAGTCACTGGACTTTGGTTTTAAAAACCAAAATTACTGATATTTAACCCTTTGAATCACTATATCCCCATCACAACGCTTAATGATTGTACAATTATTTAAGAAAATTGTTTAGTGAAAAATAAATGTAACTCTTGTCGTAAGTTAGTAAAAACCATTGATTTTTATTTTACTTAAAATACTTACTAGTACAGGAATCTTAATAATTATTTAATTATATATATAAAAAAAATATTTTAAAATTAAAAATTTTAATTTAAAAATTCTCAAATTATTGAAAATATTTACTAATAATTTAAAGTTACTTATTTTCTAACCTGTAATACTATTAACAATTTAATAATCTAACCTGTAACGCTTTATCACGAACAATATATATATATATATATATATATATATATATATATATATATATATATATATATATATATATATATATATATATATATATACCTTAAAAATATGCACTTAAACAAAAGTTTGATTTAATTTCCTCCTTTTTACTTATGTAGTGCTATTTATCTTTCCATAGTTTTTAATAATTATTCAAATATGTTATTTCAAAATTATAATCTACTCTATCATATACTTTCATAAAATTTAAACTTAAATTTAATTTTTAAAAAAATTCTAATGTACATTTTAATACTTTACATTTAACTAAAAAATATTCAAACATTTCCAAATTATTTAATTTTGTGTTACTGCCAATCATAATTTGATCTACTTTTTATCTTCTTTGTATATATATATATGTATATATATATATATATATATATATATATATATATATTTCATTTGAAATTAAATTTTTATAATTTTTTACCCAAGTTCTTTTTTATAAATTTATCCACTTTCAAATTTAATTTACTGAATTAATTTCTATTAATCATATCTTGAAATTTGATTTAAATTTACTTTAAAATAAAAAAATATATATAGAAACAAATTTAAAATTGATTTTAAATTTTCAAATAAATTTAGTTAATAAAAATTTAAAAATTTAATGACAACCGAAGACAGAGCTAACTTGTTTGCCAGTCCTTATCCACAGGAATCCTTTTTTTTGAACAGCCCTCAGTACGGTGTTTTGGTCCTCGATCCGGTCTGTCCTTGGTCTGGGGTTTGCCTCGCCCTATCTCCTCCTTGGCTCCTCGTTCTCACTCCTCGTAGGTCCCTTTTTGTTTCGCCACACAGGATGTCTTCTTTGTCTTGATAGTTTGGTTTTAGTTTGATTGTATTTTTGTATAATTTTACAAAATTCTGTTGTTTAACGCTTGTTATTCTCGCCTAATTTTTATCTAATAATTTTTAATGTTTGCTATGTTAAGCTTCATTTAACTTTTAATCTTCATTTAACTAGTTTTAATATTTATTTCGGCGTTAAAAAACCACATCACGCCTACTTACAGTTCATTTTGCATTCAAACTTATTTTTATCATTTACTATTCATGTTACGACGCGTAATATTATAATTTGGAAAAAAGAATCCACTTTGAACACCGATGTTAATATGTTCGGTTTTAGGGGGTATACCCCTAAAACTTACACTGCGAAAACACAAATTCTATATTTCGGCGTTACCACTTGCCTTTAGCTGCACATTATCTATTTAAAACTCACAGTTCAAAAGCCATTCCGAGCCCGACATCGTTCCTTCTTTGGTGTTATTTTCAGACTGCCATCCTCTTAGTTAGCGTTTCCTCAGATTGTGGCTTTTGATATTGCTGACTCTGCACTTGCAATGGCTGGCATTCCCACATCTCTCTCTCACTTCATGTGTATGAACAAATGATCTGTTTTCAATTCCATTTCTCTTACCTTATTTTGGTGGGATATAACGATTTTTTCATATCTTTTACTTGTCTCACAATTCTTCCGCCGATCAAAATGAAATGTCGATGGTATTTCTACGTGAAAATTGGCATTTGGTATAATTAAACATGGCCTTTGTCACTTGGAAATTACATCACATCTCTTTCAAAATGAATTTACTTTTAGGTTGAGAAAAAAACATTTAAAACTAATTTTTTTAATATTTATTCAAAATTACGAATTTTTGAATTTAAAATTTCTCTTATACAATTCCACTTGTTCGGACCATTATAACGCGTTGCAACGAACAATTACATGTCACAGATTACCGTTCCAATAAGAAGGAAATTTCATGTATTTTGGATGGGTTGTATAAGCTAGGTTACGGGGGGGGGGGGGACAATATAAAGGGATCTTAGCGTTGTGGTAGGTTTAAGTAAAGGGTATAAAACAAAAGAAACAAAGCCATTAGCAGGGAGAGGGGTTTTTATTTTTTTTTAATTTGATACTTTACATACAATGCAAAAGAGAAAATAGGACAAAATCAACCTAGAAACACCAACGACATTCTAGGAGATGCAGAATTTCAAAAGCTGAAGAAGATGCCTAGCAGCGGAAATCAAGAAAAACCAAGATGAAACAGACGATCATTAAGAAAACAGGCATAAATATCGATCGGTCTGTAACAGAAATTCACACGGGAGAAACACCGGAAATGAAGTCCACATCACATGACCGAAATTTAGTCAATTTTTGAAGCCTCGCTATTAATTGAAAACAGGGCGAGAGGAAATACTCTCGACAACGGTTACTAAAAATCGACAAGGAGAGGGTAGCGTTACTTTAGACTTCAAACAGTGAAGATACTTCGCCGGGGCGCTCCGTTTTGTAAGACTTTTAAATCGATAAAGTAAACGAAAATATGTAGGGCTAAAAGCTCAGAGTGAAATCGCTGTTATGTAGTCTCGTGTGTTTTTGAAACCCTTTTGGGGAGGAAACTCTTCCAAAAGTGGTTTTCAAAATTAACATCAATGTCGTAGCGTCCTCAAGAATTTTGTGTGTTTGCTGTAGAAAATGTAAAGGGAAAATAGAGTCAGTGAGTTTCATAATATTAAACAGTGCTTCAAAATTTTAAAAATGTGAACAGACTAAAATTAAATTTCATTTTTAACAAAAAATTTTTTAAGAATTAACAGTGAAAATTAAGTAAAGAGTAAAACAATAAAAATTAAAAGACCGAGAGTGAAAGCAAAATTTTAAATTGATTAAAAACTAGATCTGGAATTCGTCAAGCCAAAGCAGAAAGGAGTCAAGATCTCGCGAAAAAGGAGGGGATGCTTTGTTTCGGCCGCTATCCAAAGAGAAGCCAGCGAGGTGACGCCAACTTATTGAACGAGTTCCACATCGCATTCAAGATGGCCAAGAAAGGAGAGAGTGAGAAGATGGAGTCAACATACCTAGCCAGAGGAGAGATTATAAATTAAAAGGTCAGATTTTAGCTTCTCTCTTTTTCACATAAATTAAAATTTTTTATTGAAGATGTTTGGGGAAAATTACAATTTCAAAAAATTAAACTTGAATAAATTTGCTTTTTGAATTGTTAAAAATTGTAAGGTGTTGGTTAAAATAAGAAACATACAAACTGTGCTGTATAATCATAGATTAAAAATAAAACAAAAACAAATTTTTCACTAACTTGAAAACAAAACAGTAGTTTATTCATTAAAACAAATTTCTTACACACACTTAAAACAAAAAAGGCCATTTCACCATTTAGATGCCTTCAAATGAACTCCTTCCCCAGGAAATGGATACCCAAACGGTTAAATCTCAGCAAGTTAGATTTTATAAATTAAAGTCCAGGGAGCAGCTCTCTGGCACATATTGGTGAGCATTGCACAGTGTTCTAGCTGCTGGCTAGGAACGGCTCGTTTCAAAATTTTTCCTTAGCAGCGGATAAAACGGGGGAGGCGACGTTCGGTAACGTGACAGCTGAAAGGTGGCTGGCAAGGTGGTTGGGAGTTGTGCGTGTTCCGTTGCAGTGTGTGTGTGTGTGTGTGGTATTTCACATTGTTCAATATTGTTCCAAATTTGTTTTATACATAAACCTTTAAAAAAGTAATTCTAAATGATTTTACAAAAAAAAAAAATTTGCAGCATGTATGTAAAATACCGCACAAACTTAGAAACGATCTGTAAATAGATGGGAAACCCCATTGACTTTGGATACAAAAGAATGGTGACTATGTACTCTGTGTGGTATTTATTGTCCATATAGGTGGAAATATTTAACATAGAATACAGCACAATACATAGTGAAACAAATCCTATATATATGGCAATGCTAATATGAGAGAAATGGTAAAACGTACATATACAGGAATGTTCCCGCTGGCTGTTCCACGATCTCACATATTAGTACCGCTAATAATCAAAGGGCTAAACAAATTCTACTGTATATAATTTTCTAAAATCCTATAAATATATTATTTTATCAAAATAATCAGATAATGCAATGAAGTGTCTTACATTACTTATTTATTCAAAATGACTTACCAATTCCACATTGGAGCCGTATTTCTCCAATGAAGCATGAGCCATGCTTGCCTTTTTCTGTGAACAAAGTTTAATTATAATAATAAAATAAAACGTGAATAATAATAAAGCTACAACATTATAAACACAATTATTACTCAATAATATGTAAACTGGGCAGTCATATGAAACCTTTAAAATTATTTGACACCTAATTCACCATGTAACTGTCAACCTGACAATCATACTATTATTATCACTGTGTAAATATCAAGTCTTGAATGAGGTATAATACTTGAGAATTTTATTGTCTATGGTGATTGACAAACTTTAACATTGTTACTAAAGTAATTACTGAATTTATAATTCAACACTTTTTAAATTAAGAACAAATAATATAGCATAGGCCAAAGTAAAAAAATTCTGTACAATTCCATTATCAATAAAACTTTGGTGTTGCTCATTCACAATGTTCTACAAACAATGTACATTTTAAAGACAATTTTGTAACTTATTTCCGGTTCTTGTTTACCAATTAAAATTTAAACTTCTATACAATATAAGTTTAAGAGTACAATATAAAATATAGAAATTAATTCTTACAAGCCGTTCCCAAAAACACTTCAAACTACAAAAAGTGTAAAATGTTATATACTAGCTTCTATTCACATTCAATATTCATCTGCCAACACATCTGAAACTATACAGCTCTATACAAAATTGCCATTAACCCTTACAGCAGTAACTTTAAAACAGTAAACAGGTCCATAAAGTGAATAACTATTTCATCATTATATTGATACATTATATTTTGTTAGTTCAGAAGTTATAACATTTTGTGAGAAAAATGTCACTTAACCACTATTTTTATATAAAACAAACTTGTTTTAAAAAAAACCTTCTATTTTAGTAGTAGCCTGTAGAAAAATTAAGATAAGACTGTCTATACCAGGGGTTCCCAAACTTTTTGGGTCCACCCCCATTCCTCTTGAGATGAAATCATGCCACACGCCAATTAACTTTACACTATAAATAAATGGTATGGGCATATGAAAAAGAATCAAATACTATATCAATATTTATTACAACCATTTATATAGACATTATTTTGCAAGAAACATGATATAACATTTCAAGTTTTAATTTGCAAGGTAAATTTTAACTGATAAGAGAAAAATCTGTTAGTGAGATGGATGAGCTTGAATTTACTACACTTGCATGCCTACTTGAGATTGTATTTTAGTAAGGGCACAACCCAAGTCATTAGCAACATCAAGTTTGCTCCTTTAATGTTAAATATATTTAATTTATTTTAATACTTTCCAACTGATCTCGTGCCCCCCTGACTTGCTTTTACCCCTCCCCCTTCAAGGGGGGTGCGCCTCCCTACTTGGGAACCAATTGTCTATACAAAGATAGTAGTTTTATTTTTAAAATACAAATAGACATTCACGCTGTAGAGGCCTACAACACACAAAAAAGGTTTTAAAAATATGTGTACTAACAAACTTTTTGTAGTATAATAAACATGTAAGAATTCAGGCAGGCAGAAAGTGACATCACATTCTTTGCACATTCATGGAGTTTTTTTCCTATTAATATTATTTTTAGGCCAATAATTTGCTTCTAAAAATTGCTGAGATTGGCAGGGTTGTTTGTTTACAAAATATAAATAGACCATAATATATACACTCACACTGCTTTATATAAAAATGCAACAGCGATGCAATTACTGCAGGTGGCTTTTAGCACGGCGATATGACTCCAGCACTATTACATTTCAGAGATTAAAGTATTTTTGACAGATTCTGAGAACTTTTAAAATGCACCCCAATTAGCCACTGTAAATCCGAGGCATAAATTCTAAATTTACTGACTTTTTCATTGAACTTATTAGTAACAATATTTATCAAACATATGAGTATTAAATATGAGAATTTAACTTACTCTGTTCTCAGCATAAATTTTTTTTGCAAGTGATGCAATAGGCTGATGGGCTGCTGCATTTTCTTCTTCTTCCGCATTAGGTTCAGGCTGACATGTTTCTTCTACCAACTCTAGCTGGAAATTAACAGTACATTTTATTGTACATAATTTTACCAAAAAAAATCTACAGCTATGTATTCTTTCGGCTATAATATAATCATATGCCACATAACAAATATGTATGAAGTTATTGAAAGTATATAATTAATTATATTGGACTATTTAGAAGATATGAAACCTAAATATAGAATGTAGGTATATATTTATGAAATTCTTCTGCTATTTGTAAATAAATAAATTAATATATATATATATATATATATATATATATATATATATATATATATATATATATATATTTATATATATATATATATATATATATATATATATACAGTCAAACCTCGGTATAACGGAGTCGATTATCCAGAGTAAAAATTCGTTGTAGAGAGGTATTCGTTATGGAGAGGTTGTGTTGTCAAGAATGCTCCCACCCCATCTTACTGATCTTACCGCATTACGCATACTGCATTACGTGAGGTAATAAAAGGGATACAGTATAATATCGTGAGCGTAGTTAGTGTAATAGGCCAATGTTAATATAGGATAATGTTTTATGTCTCAATTTATTTGAAATTCAAGTTGTTAAAAATGTTTTATTGCTGTTTTCAGAATGTTTTTTTCATTGTATTAGATATCAACATTCAATATTTTTCATAGGGTCTACTTTGAATAGGCTATTATGATAAGTTATCTATTGCTTATGAAAACTTACTAGTAAATAAGTACACTCACCAATTCATTCTCAATAAGCATGACTTGAACGTAGTGGAATTTAATCGAAGCAAACTCGAAGTAGGCCGTAATTTAGCCGTAACCGTATTACATTTATTAACTGCCTATACTGATTTTATTTGATTACACACAATCTTACAGTATTTTATTTTTATATACACAATTCAATTTCAAACAACACAAACTGTTTTATACACTACACAGACCGTATCCGGAGAAAAAAATACTGTATTAAATTAAACATAAAATACGATGTACAGTAATACAGTAATGTAAATACAGTAACTTTGTATAGGTACTTTTTAAATCGTTTCTAGTTTTCAAAGTTTTACTTGAAAAAGTTAGTAATTTTTGTTGCACTTTGCGTTTGAATAAAATATCACGTTCAATGAATGTTTCACATTTATTCAGACAATCAAAAATATTGTCTGGTACACCATCTTTCCGACCATTCTTGTTTTCACCGACCATTCTTGGTTTTGTTGACCTTCCTGCTGAAAATAAACAATTTCCTGGAAATGACATTGTGAGCTATCTATACAACACTACTCCTTCGGTTGAAGTGAAGAAAAAACTTCGTTATTGAGAGGTCCGAAATTCGTTACATAGAGGTAAATAAGCAGTATAACTAGGAATGTGGCTGTATATTTATGAAATTCTTCTGCTATTTGTATATATATATATATATATATATATATATATATATATATATATATATATATATATATATATATATTTAGGTTAGTTTTGGTTGGTAAAGATTATTTAGATTTTTTGGACTAGGAGACTGACAGACTTACCTTGGTAAGAGTCCACACTGTAGTCTTGAAATAGAAACACATAAAAGCACTTAAACTATGATATATTTCAACCACACAGTGGTCTTTGTCAATCGGAGAGAAAAGACAAAAAGAAATATGAGATAATGAAATAAAATAATTGACAATTATCAACTTCATATATATATATATTTGTGTGTGTGTGTGTGTGTTGAGATGGTCTACCGTACTCTGCGCACGCAGATTCTACCTCTTAGGCGTTGTTTTCCTCTGGACCCACACTAGCTTGTAGATCGCCAATGCAGGTAAAATTTGAAAGAAGCAGATCTGACACGAGCCAGAACCTGTAGCTTGCCAAATTCTGTCAGAGAACCATTCACTGGACTTTGATTTTAAAAACCTAAGTTACTGATATTTAACCCTTTCAGTCACTATATATCAGGGAAAATTTGATTTAAAGGCATCGTAAAGGTTAATGACCAGATTGTAGAATTATTAAGGAAATTTGTTTGTGAAAAAATGTAACTCTTGTTGTAAGTTAGTAAAACCATTGATTTTTATTTATATAAAATATTTACTAGTACAGGAATTTTATTAATAATTTAATTATATATATAAAAAAATTTATTTTAAAATTTAAAATTTATATTTAAAAATTGTCAAATTGTTGAAAATATTTACTAATGATTTAACTTTACTTATTTTCTAACGTGTAATATTTTTAACAACTGAATAATCCAATCTGTAATGCTTTATCATGAACCAAATATATATATATATATATATATATATATATATATATATATATATATATATATATATAGAGAGAGAGAGAGAGAGAGAGAGAGAGAGAGGGAGAGAGATTTTAGATTTAGATTTTTTGGACTAGGAGACTGACAGACTTACCTTGGTAAGAGTCCACTCTGTAGTCTTGAAATAGAAACACATAAAAGCACTTAATCAATGATATATTTCAACCACACAGTGGTCTTTGTCAATCAAAGAGAAAACACAAAAAGAAATATGAGAGAATCCTTATTATATATAAATGGATATATCCATGATATATATATATATATATATATATATATATATATATATATATATATATATATATATATATATATATATATATATATACCTCCAAAAATATGCAATTGAACAAAAGTTTGTTTGAATTTCCTTCTTTTTACTTATGTAGTGCTATTTATCTTTCATTAGTTTTCAATAATTATTCAAATATTTTATTTCAAAATTATAATCGAATTCCCCAAATACTTTCATAAAATTTAAATTTATTTTCAAAAAAAATTTTTAATGTACATTTTAATACTTTACATTTAATTGAAAAATATTTTCAAACACTTCCAAATTATTTATTTTGTGTTACTACCAATAATAATTTGATCTAATTTTATCTTCTTTGGATATATTTATTTAATTCAAAAATAAATTTTTATAATTTTTTACCAAGTTTTTTTTTATAAATTTATCCACTTTCAAATTTAATTTACTGAATTAATTTCTATTAATCATATCTTGTCATTAAAACATTTCCCAGAAAAAAAATCCTTTCTTAAAAACCACAAATTTTATATAAAAAGAAATGAAATATTAACATTTCTTAAAACTAACAAATAAAACTAACATGTATAATTCTAAAACGTGTTCATATATCAACTGAGAAATTATTTACTTATTACTATAAATTTCAACTTTTTTCCTTTAGGAAATATTAGTTAAAGCCATTTTGAGAATTTTTGTTTACTATGCAAATCTTGCCTCATTGCAGTTATTTAAAAAGTCAAACATCAATTTAAATTTGCTAGTCTTTTTGGACTACTTCTCATTTGATTTAAATTTACTTTAAAATTAATAAAAATATAAATTAAGAAAAAAATGTTAAATTGAATTCAAAATTTCAAATAAAATTAATTAATCAAATATAAAAATTTAAAGACAACCCAAGACAGAGCTAACTTGTTTGCCAGTCCTTATCCACAGGAATCCTTTTTTTGAACAGCCTACAGTCCGTTGTTTTTGACCTTGATCAGGTCTGTCCTTGGTCCAGGGTTCGCCTTGCCGTCTCTCCTCCTTGGTTCCTAGCTCTCGCTCTGCGTAGGTCCGTTTTTGTTTGGCCGCGCAAGATGTCTTCTTTGTCTTGATAGTTTGATCGTATTTTTGTATAGTTTTGAAAAATTCTGTTGTTTAACGCTTGTTATTCTTGCCTAATTTGTATCTAACAATTTTTAACGTTTGCTATGCTAAGCTTCATTTAACTTTTAATCTTCATTTAACTATTTTTGATATTTATTTCGTCGTTACAAAACCACTTTACACCTACTTACAGTTCATTTTGTGTTCAAACCTATTTTTATCATTTACTATTCACGTTACAAAGCTCGACACGTAATATTATAATTTGGAAAAAAGAATCCACTTTGAACACCGATGTTAATATGTTCGAACCCCTAAAACTTACTCCGGGAAAACACAAATTCTACATTTCGGCGTCACCACTTTCCTTTAGCAGCACATTATTTATTTAACACTCACAGTTCAAAAGCCATTCCAAGCCCGACATCGTTCCATCTTTGGTGTTATTTTCAGACTGCCTTCTTTTTGGTTAGCGTTCCCTCAGCTCATGGCTTTTGATATTGCTGACTCCCCACTTGCAACGGCTGGCATTCCCACATCTCTCTCTCCCTTCATGTTTATGAACAAATGATCTGTTTTCACTTCCATTTCTCTAACCTTGTTTTGGTGCGATTTAACGATTTTTTCATATCTTTTACTTGTCTCAGAATTCTTCTGCCGATCAAAATGAAATGTCGATAGGGTTTCTACATGAAAATTGTCATTTGACATAATTAAACATGGCCTTTGACACTGGGAAATTACATCGCATCTCTTTCAAAATGCCTTTACTTTTAGGTTTTAAGTTGAGAAAACACATTTCAAACTATTTTTTTTAAAAATAATTATTCAAAATTAAAAATTTTTAAATTTTCAATTTCTTTTATACGTTCTATACCTGAAAATAACAGAAATGATCATCCTAGACACACAAAAATTGGACTGCTTTTGACTGGAAAAGTATTTTCCAAGTTTATCGTTTCGAATTTTTGGTTTTATCAAATTTTTTTGTAAGTCCTTTCAGTTTTGAATTAACGTTTTGATTAGCAACATGTGCCTGCCCTGATATGGCCCCTGTTAGCAACATATTTATGATATTTTTTACAGTTTATCTTTTTTCTAAATTTTTCTGTATTTTTTTCTAAATTTTTAAATTAATATTAATATTTGTTATTTTTTTTATTTATAAATTTTTTTATGTTAACCAAACTTTACCTTAGGTTTACTTACAATTTCGTTGCTAAAAATAATGTTATTCTTTACTTGTGAAATACTTATTCATTATAATATACCTCACAAACCTCAAAACGATCTGTAAACACTTGAGAAAAACCATAGACTTTAAACACAAAAGAACTTCATTATTCAATCACCTATTCATTGTAAAATACCGCAAAAACTTAGAAACGATCTGTCAATAGATGGGAAACCCCATTGACTGTGGATACAAAAGAATGGTGACTATGTACTCTGTGTGGTATTTATTGTCCATGTAGTTGGAAATATTTAACCTAAAATACAGCACAATACATAGTAAAACAAATCCTATATATATGGCAATGCTAATATGAGAGAAATGGTAAAACGTACATATACAGGAATGCTCCCTTTGGCTGTTCCACGATCTTACATATTGGTACTGCTAATCAAAGGGTTAAACAAATTCTACTGTATATAATTTTCTAAAATCCTATAAATATATTATTTTATCAAAATAATCAGATAATGCAATGAAGTGTCTTACATTACTTATTTATTCAAAATGACTTACCAATTCCACATTGGAGCCGTATTTCTCCAATGAAGCATGAGCCATGCTTGCCTTTTTCTGTGAACAAAGTTTAATTATAATAATAAAATAAAACGTGAATAATAATAAAGCTACAACATTATAAACACAATTATTACTCAATAATATGTAAACTGGGCAGTCATATGAAACCTTTAAAATTATTTGACACCTAATTCACCATGTAACTGTCAACCTGACAATCATACTATTATTATCACTGTGTAAATATCAAGTCTTGAATGAGGTATAATACTTGAGAATTTTATTGTCTATGGTGATTGACAAACTTTAACATTGTTACTAAAGTAATTACTGAATTTATAATTCAACACTTTTTAAATTAAGAACAAATAATATAGCATAGGCCAAAGTAAAAAAATTCTGTACAATTCCATTATCAATAAAACTTTGGTGTTGCTCATTCACAATGTTCTACAAACAATGTACATTTTAAAGACAATTTTGTAACTTATTTCCGGTTCTTGTTTACCAATTAAAATTTAAACTTCTATACAATATAAGTTTAAGAGTACAATATAAAATATAGAAATTAATTCTTACAAGCCGTTCCCAAAAACACTTCAAACTACAAAAAGTGTAAAATGTTATATACTAGCTTCTATTCACATTCAATATTCATCTGCCAACACATCTGAAACTATACAGCTCTATACAAAATTGCCATTAACCCTTACAGCAGTAACTTTAAAACAGTAAACAGGTCCATAAAGTGAATAACTATTTCATCATTATATTGATACATTATATTTTGTTAGTTCAGAAGTTATAACATTTTGTGAGAAAAATGTCACTTAACCACTATTTTTATATAAAACAAACTTGTTTTTAAAAAAACCTTCTATTTTAGTAGTAGCCTGTAGAAAAATTAAGATAAGACTGTCTATACCAGGGGTTCCCAAACTTTTTGGGTCCACCCCCATTCCTCTTGAGATGAAATCATGCCACACGCCAATTAACTTTACACTATAAATAAATGGTATGGGCATATGAAAAAGAATCAAATACTATATCAATATTTATTACAACCATTTATATAGACATTATTTTGCAAGAAACATGATATAACATTTCAAGTTTTAATTTGCAAGGTAAATTTTAACTGATAAGAGAAAAATCTGTTAGTGAGATGGATGAGCTTGAATTTACTACACTTGCATGCCTACTTGAGATTGTATTTTAGTAAGGGCACAACCCAAGTCATTAGCAACATCAAGTTTGCTCCTTTAATGTTAAATATATTTAATTTATTTTAATACTTTCCAACTGATCTCGTGCCCCCCTGACTTGCTTTTACCCCTCCCCCTTCAAGGGGGGTGCGCCTCCCTACTTGGGAACCAATTGTCTATACAAAGATAGTAGTTTTATTTTTAAAATACAAATAGACATTCACGCTGTAGAGGCCTACAACACACAAAAAAGGTTTTAAAAATATGTGTACTAACAAACTTTTTGTAGTATAATAAACATGTAAGAATTCAGGCAGGCAGAAAGTGACATCACATTCTTTGCACATTCATGGAGTTTTTTTCCTATTAATATTATTTTTAGGCCAATAATTTGCTTCTAAAAATTGCTGAGATTGGCAGGGTTGTTTGTTTACAAAATATAAATAGACCATAATATATACACTCACACTGCTTTATATAAAAATGCAACAGCGATGCAATTACTGCAGGTGGCTTTTAGCACGGCGATATGACTCCAGCACTATTACATTTCAGAGATTAAAGTATTTTTGACAGATTCTGAGAACTTTTAAAATGCACCCCAATTAGCCACTGTAAATCCGAGGCATAAATTCTAAATTTACTGACTTTTTCATTGAACTTATTAGTAACAATATTTATCAAACATATGAGTATTAAATATGAGAATTTAACTTACTCTGTTCTCAGCATAAATTTTTTTTGCAAGTGATGCAATAGGCTGATGGGCTGCTGCATTTTCTTCTTCTTCCGCATTAGGTTCAGGCTGACATGTTTCTTCTACCAACTCTAGCTGGAAATTAACAGTACATTTTATTGTACATAATTTTACCAAAAAAAATCTACAGCTATGTATTCTTTCGGCTATAATATAATCATATGCCACATAACAAATATGTATGAAGTTATTGAAAGTATATAATTAATTATATTGGACTATTTAGAAGATATGAAACCTAAATATAGAATGTAGGTATATATTTATGAAATTCTTCTGCTATTTGTAAATAAATAAATTAATATATATATATATATATATATATATATATATATATATATATATATATATATATATTTATATATATATATATATATATATATACAGTCAAACCTCGGTATAACGGAGTCGATTATCCAGAGTAAAAATTCGTTGTAGAGAGGTATTCGTTATGGAGAGGTTGTGTTGTCAAGAATGCTCCCACCCCATCTTACTGATCTTACCGCATTACGCATACTGCATTACGTGAGGTAATAAAAGGGATACAGTATAATATCGTGAGCGTAGTTAGTGTAATAGGCCAATGTTAATATAGGATAATGTTTTATGTCTCAATTTATTTGAAATTCAAGTTGTTAAAAATGTTTTATTGCTGTTTTCAGAATGTTTTTTTCATTGTATTAGATATCAACATTCAATATTTTTCATAGGGTCTACTTTGAATAGGCTATTATGATAAGTTATCTATTGCTTATGAAAACTTACTAGTAAATAAGTACACTCACCAATTCATTCTCAATAAGCATGACTTGAACGTAGTGGAATTTAATCGAAGCAAACTCGAAGTAGGCCGTAATTTAGCCGTAACCGTATTACATTTATTAACTGCCTATACTGATTTTATTTGATTACACACAATCTTACAGTATTTTATTTTTATATACACAATTCAATTTCAAACAACACAAACTGTTTTATACACTACACAGACCGTATCCGGAGAAAAAAATACTGTATTAAATTAAACATAAAATACGATGTACAGTAATACAGTAATGTAAATACAGTAACTTTGTATAGGTACTTTTTAAATCGTTTCTAGTTTTCAAAGTTTTACTTGAAAAAGTTAGTAATTTTTGTTGCACTTTGCGTTTGAATAAAATATCACGTTCAATGAATGTTTCACATTTATTCAGACAATCAAAAATATTGTCTGGTACACCATCTTTCCGACCATTCTTGTTTTCACCGACCATTCTTGGTTTTGTTGACCTTCCTGCTGAAAATAAACAATTTCCTGGAAATGACATTGTGAGCTATCTATACAACACTACTCCTTCGGTTGAAGTGAAGAAAAAACTTCGTTATTGAGAGGTCCGAAATTCGTTACATAGAGGTAAATAAGCAGTATAACTAGGAATGTGGCTGTATATTTATGAAATTCTTCTGCTATTTGTATATATATATATATATATATATATATATATATATATATATATATATATATATTTAGGTTAGTTTTGGTTGGTAAAGATTATTTAGATTTTTTGGACTAGGAGACTGACAGACTTACCTTGGTAAGAGTCCACACTGTAGTCTTGAAATAGAAACACATAAAAGCACTTAAACTATGATATATTTCAACCACACAGTGGTCTTTGTCAATCGGAGAGAAAAGACAAAAAGAAATATGAGATAATGAAATAAAATAATTGACAATTATCAACTTCATATATATATATATTTGTGTGTGTGTGTGTGTGTTGAGATGGTCTACCGTACTCTGCGCACGCAGATTCTACCTCTTAGGCGTTGTTTTCCTCTGGACCCACACTAGCTTGTAGATCGCCAATGCAGGTAAAATTTGAAAGAAGCAGATCTGACACGAGCCAGAACCTGTAGCTTGCCAAATTCTGTCAGAGAACCATTCACTGGACTTTGATTTTAAAAACCTAAGTTACTGATATTTAACCCTTTCAGTCACTATATATCAGGGAAAATTTGATTTAAAGGCATCGTAAAGGTTAATGACCAGATTGTAGAATTATTAAGGAAATTTGTTTGTGAAAAAATGTAACTCTTGTTGTAAGTTAGTAAAACCATTGATTTTTATTTATATAAAATATTTACTAGTACAGGAATTTTATTAATAATTTAATTATATATATAAAAAAATTTATTTTAAAATTTAAAATTTATATTTAAAAATTGTCAAATTGTTGAAAATATTTACTAATGATTTAACTTTACTTATTTTCTAACGTGTAATATTTTTAACAACTGAATAATCCAATCTGTAATGCTTTATCATGAACCAAATATATATATATATATATATATATATATATATATATATATATAGAGAGAGAGAGAGAGAGAGAGAGAGAGAGAGAGAGAGGGAGAGAGATTTTAGATTTAGATTTTTTGGACTAGGAGACTGACAGACTTACCTTGGTAAGAGTCCACTCTGTAGTCTTGAAATAGAAACACATAAAAGCACTTAATCAATGATATATTTCAACCACACAGTGGTCTTTGTCAATCAAAGAGAAAACACAAAAAGAAATATGAGAGAATCCTTATTATATATAAATGGATATATCCATGATATATATATATATATATATATATATATATATATATATATATATATATATATATATATATATATACCTCCAAAAATATGCAATTGAACAAAAGTTTGTTTGAATTTCCTTCTTTTTACTTATGTAGTGCTATTTATCTTTCATTAGTTTTCAATAATTATTCAAATATTTTATTTCAAAATTATAATCGAATTCCCCAAATACTTTCATAAAATTTAAATTTATTTTCAAAAAAAAATTTTAATGTACATTTTAATACTTTACATTTAATTGAAAAATATTTTCAAACACTTCCAAATTATTTATTTTGTGTTACTACCAATAATAATTTGATCTAATTTTATCTTCTTTGGATATATTTATTTAATTCAAAAATAAATTTTTATAATTTTTTACCAAGTTTTTTTTTATAAATTTATCCACTTTCAAATTTAATTTACTGAATTAATTTCTATTAATCATATCTTGTCATTAAAACATTTCCCAGAAAAAAAATCCTTTCTTAAAAACCACAAATTTTATATAAAAAGAAATGAAATATTAACATTTCTTAAAACTAACAAATAAAACTAACATGTATAATTCTAAAACGTGTTCATATATCAACTGAGAAATTATTTACTTATTACTATAAATTTCAACTTTTTTCCTTTAGGAAATATTAGTTAAAGCCATTTTGAGAATTTTTGTTTACTATGCAAATCTTGCCTCATTGCAGTTATTTAAAAAGTCAAACATCAATTTAAATTTGCTAGTCTTTTTGGACTACTTCTCATTTGATTTAAATTTACTTTAAAATTAATAAAAATATAAATTAAGAAAAAAATGTTAAATTGAATTCAAAATTTCAAATAAAATTAATTAATCAAATATAAAAATTTAAAGACAACCCAAGACAGAGCTAACTTGTTTGCCAGTCCTTATCCACAGGAATCCTTTTTTTGAACAGCCTACAGTCCGTTGTTTTTGACCTTGATCAGGTCTGTCCTTGGTCCAGGGTTCGCCTTGCCGTCTCTCCTCCTTGGTTCCTAGCTCTCGCTCTGCGTAGGTCCGTTTTTGTTTGGCCGCGCAAGATGTCTTCTTTGTCTTGATAGTTTGATCGTATTTTTGTATAGTTTTGAAAAATTCTGTTGTTTAACGCTTGTTATTCTTGCCTAATTTGTATCTAACAATTTTTAACGTTTGCTATGCTAAGCTTCATTTAACTTTTAATCTTCATTTAACTATTTTTGATATTTATTTCGTCGTTACAAAACCACTTTACACCTACTTACAGTTCATTTTGTGTTCAAACCTATTTTTATCATTTACTATTCACGTTACAAAGCTCGACACGTAATATTATAATTTGGAAAAAAGAATCCACTTTGAACACCGATGTTAATATGTTCGAACCCCTAAAACTTACTCCGGGAAAACACAAATTCTACATTTCGGCGTCACCACTTTCCTTTAGCAGCACATTATTTATTTAACACTCACAGTTCAAAAGCCATTCCAAGCCCGACATCGTTCCATCTTTGGTGTTATTTTCAGACTGCCTTCTTTTTGGTTAGCGTTCCCTCAGCTCATGGCTTTTGATATTGCTGACTCCCCACTTGCAACGGCTGGCATTCCCACATCTCTCTCTCCCTTCATGTTTATGAACAAATGATCTGTTTTCACTTCCATTTCTCTAACCTTGTTTTGGTGCGATTTAACGATTTTTTCATATCTTTTACTTGTCTCAGAATTCTTCTGCCGATCAAAATGAAATGTCGATAGGGTTTCTACATGAAAATTGTCATTTGACATAATTAAACATGGCCTTTGACACTGGGAAATTACATCGCATCTCTTTCAAAATGCCTTTACTTTTAGGTTTTAAGTTGAGAAAACACATTTCAAACTATTTTTTTTAAAAATAATTATTCAAAATTAAAAATTTTTAAATTTTCAATTTCTTTTATACGTTCTATACCTGAAAATAACAGAAATGATCATCCTAGACACACAAAAATTGGACTGCTTTTGACTGGAAAAGTATTTTCCAAGTTTATCGTTTCGAATTTTTGGTTTTATCAAATTTTTTTGTAAGTCCTTTCAGTTTTGAATTAACGTTTTGATTAGCAACATGTGCCTGCCCTGATATGGCCCCTGTTAGCAACATATTTATGATATTTTTTACAGTTTATCTTTTTTCTAAATTTTTCTGTATTTTTTTCTAAATTTTTAAATTAATATTAATATTTGTTATTTTTTTTATTTATAAATTTTTTTATGTTAACCAAACTTTACCTTAGGTTTACTTACAATTTCGTTGCTAAAAATAATGTTATTCTTTACTTGTGAAATACTTATTCATTATAATATACCTCACAAACCTCAAAACGATCTGTAAACACTTGAGAAAAATCATAGACTTTAAACACAAAAGAACTTCATTATTCAATCACCTATTCATTGTAAAATACCGCAAAAACTTAGAAACGATCTGTCAATAGATGGGAAACCCCATTGACTGTGGATACAAAAGAATGGTGACTATGTACTCTGTGTGGTATTTATTGTCCATGTAGTTGGAAATATTTAACCTAAAATACAGCACAATACATAGTAAAACAAATCCTATATATATGGCAATGCTAATATGAGAGAAATGGTAAAACGTACATATACAGGAATGCTCCCTTTGGCTGTTCCACGATCTTACATATTGGTACTGCTAATCAAAGGGTTAAACAAATTCTACTGTATATAATTTTCTAAAATCCTATAAATATATTATTTTATCAAAATAATCAGATAATGCAATGAAGTGTCTTACATTACTTATTTATTCAAAATGACTTACCAATTCCACATTGGAGCCGTATTTCTCCAATGAAGCATGAGCCATGCTTGCCTTTTTCTGTGAACAAAGTTTAATTATAATAATAAAATAAAACGTGAATAATAATAAAGCTACAACATTATAAACACAATTATTACTCAATAATATGTAAACTGGGCAGTCATATGAAACCTTTAAAATTATTTGACACCTAATTCACCATGTAACTGTCAACCTGACAATCATACTATTATTATCACTGTGTAAATATCAAGTCTTGAATGAGGTATAATACTTGAGAATTTTATTGTCTATGGTGATTGACAAACTTTAACATTGTTACTAAAGTAATTACTGAATTTATAATTCAACACTTTTTAAATTAAGAACAAATAATATAGCATAGGCCAAAGTAAAAAAATTCTGTACAATTCCATTATCAATAAAACTTTGGTGTTGCTCATTCACAATGTTCTACAAACAATGTACATTTTAAAGACAATTTTGTAACTTATTTCCGGTTCTTGTTTACCAATTAAAATTTAAACTTCTATACAATATAAGTTTAAGAGTACAATATAAAATATAGAAATTAATTCTTACAAGCCGTTCCCAAAAACACTTCAAACTACAAAAAGTGTAAAATGTTATATACTAGCTTCTATTCACATTCAATATTCATCTGCCAACACATCTTCTGAAACTATACGGCTGTATACAAAATTGCCATTAACCCTTACAGCAGTAACTTTAAAACAGTAAACAGGTCCATAAAGTGAATAACTTTTTCATCATTATATTGATACCTTATATTTTGTTAGTTCAGAAGTTATAACATTTTGTGAGAAAAATGTCACTTAACCACTATTTTTATATAAAACAAACTTGTTTTAAAAAAACCTTATAAACAATGAACCAATTGTCTATACAAAGATAGTAGTTTTATTTTTAAAATACAAATAGACATTCACGCTGTAGAGGCCTACAACACACAAAAAAGGTTTTAAAAATATGTGTACTAACAAACTTTTTGTAGTATCATAAACATGTAAGGATTCAGGCAGGCAGAAAGTGACATCACATTCTTTGCACATTCATGGAGTTTTTTTCCTATTAATATTATTTTTAGGCCAATAATTTGCGTCTAAAAATTGCTGAGATTGGCAGGGTTGTTTGTTTACAAAATATAAATAGACCATAATATATACACTCACACTGCTTTATATAAAAATGCAACAGCGATGCAATTACTGCAGGTGGCTTTTAGCACGGCGATATGACTCCAGCACTATTACATTTCAGAGATTAAAGTATTTTTGACAGATTCTGAGAACTTTTAAAATGCACCCCAATTAGCCACTGTAAATCCGAGGCATAAATTCTAAATTTACTGACTTTTTCATTGAACTTATTAGTAACAATATTTATCAAACATATGAGTATTAAATATAAGAATTTAACTTACTCTGTTCTCAGCATAAATTTTTTGTGCAAGTGATAAGTGCTTAGGCTGATGTGCTGCTGCATTTTCTTCTTCTTCCGCATTAGGTTCAGGCTGACATGCTGCTTCTACCAACTCTAGCTGGAAATAAACAGTACATTGGTGATATTACTATTGTATTAAATTTATTTTATACATAAACCTTCAAAAAAGCAATTCTAAATAATTTTACATAAAAAAATCTACAGCTATGTATTGTTTAGGCCTTAATACAATCATATGCCATATATGGTTTCGGATAGTTTTGTCGAGGAAATTGGCATGTTGATGATGAGAGCTTGTGTGGTTGATTAGTGGACGTATTGGGATGTCTGTTTTGTGAAGTTTGGACAGGGCATTTAGTTTAGGAGCTATTAGTTTTATTTGTTTTAGGTGCGTTTTGGTGTAGTGTAGGATTATAAATTATTTTTTTTTTATTGCTTCTTAGATTTGAGTGTTGTATTTTGTTGTTGAAAACTAGTAGGTCACGTGAAGATGGAATTAACAAATATATATATATATATGTTCTTGATATTTTACGCTATCCATTGTTTTTCCGTTGCACTGGCTTTATGAAGTTAATATATTACTATTGTAAGTAATTTTATCCACCATGGTGGATATACATACGTATATATAATCAATAGTTACTATCTGGAGTACATCCGTTCATTCTGCAATGCATAAAATCGCGGTTTGACGTTATGCTAAAATCACATCTAGCTATGACGAGGTGCACCCAACAACAGTTATAATCGCTCTTCATGCGGAGATATGCCCCCCCCCCCAGTTTTAACGTTGAAAAACATATAAAACTACAACAATTGTTCATTTATAGTAATGCTTGTGTTGAAGAAATGTTGAATAATATTACAAAGGAATACCTAGAACTGTGCACAATAGCGTTAAAAACTTTGTTACCATTTTCTACATCTTACAACTGTGAACAAAGATTCGCTATAGTGGTGAACTTAAGAACTAAATCAAGAAACCGTTTGACACTGGAAAATGAAATTTTTTTGTGTGTTATAAAGGTTAGTCTAGAGATTACAAAAATAGAAACATAAATGTTTGTACAATATGAATGTATCTTTTATCAACAGAAAAACTACGACAATGATTAATTATTTTTACTTTTTCTCTGTATCTTGCAGCCCTCAAGATACATCCTACGACCGCAAGGGGGATGTAACACACCATTTGAGAACTCCTAGATAAGGGAACCACACATCCCTCTGGATTGCTTACTCCATATATGAAAGCACTAAATATATCAAAATAGCAAACCACAAACTAAAGTAAAAAAGGTGGTAGTTGTACAGCTGGCTTCACCTTGTAATCACCGTTATCATCATGATAGACATGATCCTCTTCAACATTATTAATCATTATTAGTGATTGCATTTATTTCAATTATATGAATCTTGGATATGATTTCTATATTTTTGTAAATCTTGGACAATATTTTATTAAAATATATTTTTATTATGACAAGGAAATACAAAATTACCTATTTGATCTTTTAAATTTTACCAAAATGCCAGATATGCAACAAGCCAAAATGTATATTGTGGAATTTTCTGGGTTGTTTTATCACAGAACTCAAAACAATATAGGAAATTAAACTTTTCACTATATTCAAACATTCTTAAACCTTTATATGCAAACTTTTTATGAACACTTTTATCAATTTGTAGTTGTACATAAAATGTAATTAACATTTAGTTTGGTTAACTGCTTTCCAAAACTATAGGATTACTAAACAATACTACGAGTCTACTATAATAAATGTCTTAAATCTACATTTTCGTACCTGTTTCTTTTTTAATTTGGAGATCTGAGCTTCAGCTTTTTTAATTTCACGATCTACTTTGTTAATCTGTTGAAGAAGATCATCTTTATTAGTACAGAGGTAGGCATTTCCACCTAAGAATTCATAAGGCAATGGTGGAGAAATGGCCTCTACTTGTGGGTTGCATAAAGGAGTTGTTGAAAGAATTTGTTCCTATTATGAAAATATCAATATAAATTTTTTTTCAAATAATTAATTCCACTAGGCTAAATATTATCTATACGTCTATAAAAATGTTTTTATACATAAATACAGTTCTGGTCATAACAATGTTACCAATGAGTAATTTTTTTAATCACAGATGGTTCTAATCTTACATTAATATTAATTCTTCAAATATTGTAATAAAACGCAGAAATATGTTAATAAATTTCTGTAATACAAAACAAAAAAAAGGTTTACTCCAAAGAATGTAAACAATATTTACCTTAATTGACCTAATCATCTCTATGCTATATATTCAAAGAAAAGCCTGGAATTGTAATTTCTATGAATTGTACGATCCACTTTTAACTTTTTTGCATAGAAGAGGAAGTATTTTTGTTTGTAAAAAACAATTTCAACATCAGAAAAATATGAAAACATTTTATACAAAAGCAGAGTGTAACAGAGTCAGCTACGGCACTGAGCCTAACTACCTACAGTGTACCAAACTGACGATGAAGCAAAATTAAATTTTTGACTCGCATATATACGACTTGTCTTTCTATTTTGTAATTAAACGACACGAATTTTAACTTTTCACAATATTTATTATTAACAAATATGTTTCACCATTTTTGGTGTAGTTTTGTAACAACTAAACTTAAAATAATATAAGCAACTGTCTATTTTACTAAACACTTTTAAATGTTTTAAACTTGCCTATAGTAGCATCTACTTTGCTTGTTAAAGACGGCTGTTTCGGGAGATGTGTCCCTTTGTCAACTCAGACCGTAACTGAACTCAAGGTTTACGTAGGTTAGGGTGGGGGTGGGATATTTTGTTGTCTATTTTAATTACAGTTTATGTTTACAATACTTTTAACAGAATGTTACAGTTATGTTATTGTTTCAAAATTAAAAATATAACAACATAATTCATCATTTATTAATTCAGCAGTATTAATTCATTCATTTACTACTAATTTCATAATTCATTTAAATATTCCAATAAAAACACATCTCTTTGCATGAGAAAAAATTAACACATCATTGTGACAAATAATGGAAATGACATCGGAATGCTATTGTTATGCTATTATATATGTTATTATTACACATAAATTCTTATTCTAAAACATCCTTTACATTCTAAACACAATAACAATTATCTCTGCTTCAATTATCTCCTATAACCTGACCCAAACACCATTTACACGAAGAAATGAATGGGCAAGACAGCACGTCAAATAGGTCAAGGTCAGTGACCACAAGATTGTGTTAGCAGCAAATGTGTTAAATACAAACCGGAAAGTTTGTTTACCCTACTTTCAACAAACACAGGAAAGGCTTCATTGGCTATATGTAGTAATGGCAAGAAGGAATTCTGTTAAATTATTAGATTAGGAAGTATTATTGACTGTCTATTATAAAATTTCTAATAACAAAAGATATAAATAATATGAACAAAATCGCACCTATTTGAGGTATACCCAAGTATATTCTACCAGTGAATAGTTTTTTTTTATTCCGCCTCAATATTGTTCATTCGATGGCTTATAAAAAAAAACATTGAACAACAGAATTTGCTGAAAAAACAACATAAACGTCTTCTTACTTACATATGGAATATTGATGCCAAAAATAAAAACAATGAACTCTTCAGATCCAAAATAAAAATGCAATCATAACATAAATAGAAGTAAATATAAAAAAGGACAAGTTGTTAGATTAGGTTAAATAGTAGTACTAAACTAATTTTATTATTGGTAGAGTAAAATGATCAATAATAGAGAGGAGATATGGAGGCGCTCTTACAGAAATGTAAACATAATTGCAAAATGGATTGGAATCAAGCAATACATACATACCCATTGCATCTAACTGCAAATATTTATAAATACACTCTGCTTAATTTTATTGCTTATTCAAATCAAATTTGTGTGTGTGTGAGGGTGTGTGTGTGAGGGTGTGTATGTGAGGGTGTGTGTGTGAGGGTGTGTGTGTGAGGGTGTGTGTGTGTGTGCGTGCGAATGTCATGCGTTTCAAGGGAAAAGAGGCTAGACCAAAATCTTTTCAAACATTGTTATAAGAAAAAAGTAATAAATTGTTAATTATATTAAATTACAAACGTAGCAAATGTAAGTAAAAAATTTTAGAAATGAACCACCGAAGCTAATTATAAAATTAGATAAAATATAATTGTGTTAAAAGCTAAATTAATGAAAAGGATATAATTGAAATTATGTACTAATAGGGTAATAGAAAGAAAAGTTGTGTAATTGCCCCAAAAACGATAAACTGTCGAGGGAAGAAGAAATATGTCTAAAGTAGCTCAACTCACAAACGGAAAGGGTTAGAAATGTCAATCAAGTTTGTAGCAGCATCTCAAATCATGATAATGGACCATGGTTTAAGGAATTATCTAAATTTACACCACAAGGAACACTTATGAAGCCTAGCAAAAATCGGACCAAAACAAAAAGAGAAGGTTTAATAGAACACCCCCTTGCAGGTCTAAACTGGCTTGTCTAAAGTAAATAAAAACAGGGCTTGTAGAAGGTGTGGGGAACCGCCCAAGGAGAAAGCTAGTCGAGAGACGCAAACAAGATTTAGAACCGAACGGACGTATTTTTAGCAAAGACATCCAGAGGCGTTTCCAGGATAATGTTCCGTGGCTAAACACAACAACTAGCCCTAGATGGACGTCAAGATGGTCTGCTTTGCAACGTTTCCGCGAGAACGAACTTTCTATTATTTTTGTAAAATGTAAATTAATGTAGAAAAGTATTAAAGACCGATCTAGTGTGTTTGCTGCTGACCCAAGGACTCCAGGACCACATCCGAGGGGGAACCAAGGATTCCAGGGCAACATCCGAGGGCAAGAGGAACAATCACAGTGAAGGTTTTGGGGCAAGTATAAATTTTAATAGTATAAACGAATTTTTTTAAATTTATAAATACCTAAAGAATAATTACCAGATTTTGAATTAACAGTAAAATCATCAATTAATAAAAAAGTAAATTAAAATCAAGAGAATATATAAGCAATTGACTTATTTTCAAAGAGCTTCATGAAAGGTGGTTATAAAATAAAATATTGTTCCAGTAATTAATATCAAATATGAAAAGCAAATGATTAAAGTTACATTTATTTAACAAAAAAATTAGTCTGCACACATAGAAATAATTAAAACACAGTATTACTAAGAAGTAATTTCACCTGTTGCTAATTGAATATGTGAGTAAATTTAAGTGTGTAATTTGAACTTTAAGATGCGACCTGTTCAAGGATAGACTATGAACGTTAAAAATGTTGAAAAATAATACAAGCAAAATTTTGACAAATTTTAAGAAAATGTAGAAATAAATTCAAAAATCAGTTAATATGTATTAATGTAAAAATAATTGCTTATTAAAAAAGAAATGTAAAATGAGTTAAATTTCCAGAAAGCGTAAACATCATGTAATAGAGTCGATTTTAAAAAATATTTAAAATTTAACGGAATTAAACAATTTATAACCAACAGTGATTGAATTTATTAAAACCTTCCTGTGGTGAAATTAATTAAAATTCATAGAATTTTTCCAATCATTAAAAAGAGTAGAGATTAAATAAATAACATAGAATTAAGGATAAAGTATGTTACAAATAATTTTAACCAAGGTATAAGAAATAAATTAACTCTTTTAAGTAAGGTAAAAACCATGTGGTTGGTTTTTCAAAACAAAGTCCAGGAATTTATTCACTGGCAGATCGAGCTCGACACACCACAGGTACCAGGAACTGGTAAGTCGGGTGAGATCATATTTTGACAGAGGTCGGACTGGAGGGTGTCGGCTCCCGCCGAGGAACGAGAAGTTAGGGAAGCGTATGCGTGTGAGTGTGAGCGTGTGCCTGTACGTGTGCTGCAACGGTCTAAGATACCGTGGCAAATAGGAAATAAATAATTTCCTGGTTTTTAGAAATAAAGTTGATTTTTAAATTAATCAAGTTGGGAGTTATACAAAGAATAAAGAGTGAAAAATTAAATAAAACCTTAAATAGAATAGTTAAGCTAGATTAAAAAATGTTATAAAATAAATTTGTAATAACTAACTAAATTTGAGCATCGGGAGTGAGGCGAAAACTTTCTAAGTGCTTAAAAAAGCTATCTTTAGAACCAAACCACGTAGAACTTTCATCGACATTTTAAAAGAACCAGAATAAACCAGAATGAACATTAGAGAAAACAAAATTCAAAAAACTTAAGAAACAAAAAAGTTACAGCAGTTTAAATAAAATAGACATTTTTCAGTGTTCCAAAAATAATAATCAAACTCTGCAAGCTAAAACAGATTCGTTGCCCGACTTGCCTGTACAAGGAATAAATAGAGAGATAGCAAGCTTTGCAGGCGGGGTGAGGTAGGTTAAATTCACTGCTATATATACTAGGTCTCTAAGACTTTAGAGACAGTCTGAAATAAATTTTTAACACGAGGTGCCGCGGAACGCTATGCTGGACCGCGAGTAGGACCGTCACCAGGCCAGATGGACCAAAACCTCAGCGCTTTTGACATCCAGGACTACCAAAGGATGAAGGCTCCAGACTCAGCCTCCAGGACGCTGGAATAGAGGGAAACCACCACCGACGAACCAGGGATGGCGACTTCCGATGTCCAAGGACCAGGGAATCCAGACGAGGGACTCCAAGGACCGGCAGGAACATCTTTGGCAAGTCATTTTCTTTATTCGATACCAGTCACGTCAAATTTGGTTAGTTAATTTTATTAAATTCAAACAAATCTGCAAGCTAAAACAATGACTTCACTCTTTATAAAATTTTTATAAATTGTATGCTAAATAAAATGAATTTATGTGATCAGAATATTTAAAATAATGAATATTAAACTTACAAAGGGTTTTTGGCCATAAGCCATTTATTTTAAAGGAAATGAGAATTTTTCGAATATTATAAATTTAAAATTTAAATGTCATAAAATACGAATTTACCAATTCAATATAGGAGATAAATTTTATTATGTGTAATTTGGAAAATAATTTTATGTTTATGTCAATGTAATCAATCTATATGCAAATCATAAGTTTTTAAAGCATAAGAAACAACAAGTTACTGAGTGAATTGTTTTGTTAATATAATTGTGTTGTACTTAAAAGGATAAATTTTCTTTTTTATTTAAATAAATAGAATTAAATATGTTATAAAGCTCAACAGTATTTGCATTTCATCCTGTGTCAAATAATCAATAAAAACTGTTTAGCTTTTTCCAACTAATATGAAAATGATTATTAAATCAGTAAACAAATTTAATTAAATTTCATTAAATGATAATAGATAAAGCCTAATGTTTTTAAAGAGTTTCTCTCTACTAACTTCATGAGCTAGTCTAAAGATTAGTTGGTTTTTTGTATAAAAGTCCAGAGATTTATCTACTGGCAGATTGTGTTTAAAAGGACACAGGAGCCTTCTAAAATAGGTAATTTTAAACACGATCATATTTTGCACGTTCCCTTGCTGTCTCTGCAGATCATCATCAGGTGGTAAGACTCTGTGATTATTTTGTGTATTATTTTAAATGTGTTTCTTTCCAGCTGACTATTAAAATGACATGTGTGACTATACCTAGACCATACACAATTGATAAACTAATTTGGGAGAGTTTATACGTATTTTAAATAGTAGTCAGCGGGAATAGGCTTGTTGTAGGCTTGGCCCTACGAGCGGGAAACATACACTTAACTCAGGGAGTTTAGCACGGTTTTACAAGCAGGGTGATAGGCAGATTTTTGGTTGTTTATAAATAAGTTTTCTTGTAAACAACAAAACTTTGGTATTCTGCAAGAAGGGATATAACAAACAGCAAACCGCAGAGTAGCGGCAGAGGAGAGTAAGGTGGGGGGAACGTTGCAGTGCGTGTGGTTTTTTATTTACTAATTTCGACCCATCACAGGTACCAAGAACTGGTAAGTCGGCTGAGATCATATTTTGACCGCGGTCGAACTGGAGGGTGACGGCTCCTGCCGAGGAACGAGAAGTTAGGGAAGCGTGTGCGTGTGAGTGTGAGCGTGTGCCTGTACGTGTGCGTGTGTTTTTTTATTTACTAATTTTCTCATGTTAACCAAACTTTACCTTAGGTTTACTTACAATTGCTTTGCTAAAAATAATATGTTAATCTTGTTTTTTGTAAAATACTTATTCATTGTAATATAACTCACAAACCTTAAAACGATCTGTAAACACTTGAGAAAAACCATAGACTTTACACACAAAAGAACTTCTTCAATATTCAATCGCCTATTCATTGTAAAATACCGCACAAACTTAGAAACGATCTGTAAATAGATGGGAAACCCCATTGACTTTGGATACAAAAGAATGGTGACTATGTATTCTGTGTGGTATTTATTGTCCATGTAGTTGGAAATATTTAACCTAAAATACAGCACAATACATAGTAAAACAAATCGTAAATGTACGGCAATGCTAATCTCAGACAAATGGTAGAACGTACATATACAGGAATGCTCCCGCTGGCTGTTTCACGATCTCACATATTGGTACTGCTAATCAAAGGGTTAAACAAATTCTACTGTATATAATTTTCTAAAATCCTATAAATATATTATTTTATCAAAATAATCAGATAATGCAATGAAGTGTCTTACATTACTTATTTATTCAAAATGACATACCAATTCCTCATCGGAGCCGTATTTCTCCAATGAAGCATGAGCCTTGCGTGCCTTTTTCTGTGAACAAAGTTTAATTATAATAATAAAATAAAACGTGAATAATAATAAAGATACAACATTATAAACACAATTATTACTCAATAATATGTAAACTGGGCAGTCATATGAAACCTTTAAAATTATTTGACACCTAATTCACCATGTAACTGTCAACCTGACAATCATACTATTATTATCACTGTGTAAATATCAAGTCTTGAATGAGGTATAATACTTGAGAATTTTATTGTCTATGGTGATTGACAAACTTCAACATTGCTACTAAACTAATTACTGAATTTATAATTCAACACTTTTTAAATTAAGAACAAATAATATAGCATGGGCCAAAGTAAAAAAATTCTGTACGATTCCATTATCAATAAAACTTTGGTGTTGCTCATTCACAATGTTCTACAAGCAATGTACATTTTAAAGACAATTTTTTAACTTATTTCCTGTTCTTCTTTACCAATTAAAATTTAAACTTTTATACAATATAAGTTTAAGAGTACAATATAAAATATAGATTTTAATGCTTACAAGCCGTTCCATAAAAACACTTCAAAATATAAAAATTGTAAAATGTTATATACTAACTTCTATTCACTTTCAATATTCATCTGCCAACACATCTTCTGAAACTATACGGCTGTATACAAAATTGCCATTAACCCTCCTTCTTTACCCTTCTTTACCAATTAAAATTTAAACTTTTATACAATATAAAAAATTAAATAGCTAAATAAAACCTAATAGAAAGAAAATACAAGAGTTGCAAAGCAGACGGAATACATTGGAACGGATCATCGGGGCTAATATATAAAAAAAACGGACGTATTTTTAGCAAAGACATCCAGAGGCGTTTCCAGGATGATGTTCCATGGCTAAACACAACAACTAGCCCTAGATGGACATCAAGATGGTCTGCTTTGCGACGTTTCCGCGAGAACGAACTTTCTATTATTTTTGTAAAATGTAAATTAATGTAGAAAAGTATTAAAGACGGCCCTTATACCGATCTAGTGTGTTTGCTGCTGACCCAAGGACTCCAGGACCACATCCGAAGGGGAACCAAGGATTCCAGGGCAACATCCGAGGGCAAGAGGAACAATCACAGTGAAAGTTTTGGGGAAGAATAAATTTTAATAGTATAAACCAATTTTTTTTAATTTATAAATACCTAAAGAATAATTACCAGATTTTGAATTAACAGTAAAATCATCAATTAATAAAAAAAGTAAATTAAAATTAAGAGAATATATAAGCAATTGACTTATTTTCAAAAAGCTTCATGAAAGGTGGTTATAAAATAAAATATTGTTCCAGTAATTAATATCAAATATGAAAAGCAAATGATTAAAGTTACATTTATTTAACAAAAAAATTAGTCTATCCACTTGATATTCAAAATAAGAAATAATGTAATGTATTTAAAAGTTAATGTCATAGGTATCAAGAGAATCTTGAAACAAAAGAATATGAAGTGATTTACTTTATAATCACTGTTTACAATGTTCTATGTCCATATATCCGATTTGAAGAAAACAGGATTAGACAATTGATTAAAAATAAATCAAGGGAAATACTTACTAAAGTCCAGCAGAATTATGTGTGGGAGCACAGATATAATTAAAACACAGTATTACTAAGAAGTAATTTCACCTGTTGCTTTCATGAAAGGGTTATATGGACATGCAATAAAACAAATTAATATAAATTATTTTCTTGTCTAATTGAATATGTGAGTAAATTTAAGTGTGTAATTTGAACTTTAAGATGCGACCTGTTCAAGGATAGACTATGAACATTAAAAATGTTGAACAATAATATAAGCAAAATTTTGACAAATTTTAAGAAAATGTAGAAATAAATTCAAAAATTAGTTAATATGTATTTAATGTAAAAATAACTTCTTATTAAAAAAGAAATGTAAAATGAGTTAAATTTCCAGAAAAAGTAAACATCATGTAATAGAATCGATTTTAAAAAATATTTCAAATTTAGAGAATTAAACAATTTATAACAAAGAGTGATTGAATTTATTAAAACCATCCTGTGGTGAAATTAATTAATTAAAATTCATAGAATTTTTCCAATTATTAAAAAGAGTAGAGATTAAATAAATAACATAGAATTAAGGATAAAGTCCGTTACAAATAATTTTAACCAAGGTATAAGAAATAAATAACTCTTAAGTAAGGTAAAAACCTTGTGGTTGGTTTTTCAAAACAAAGTCCAGAAATTTATTCACTGGCAGATCGAGCTCGACCCATCACAGGTACCAAGAACTGGTAAGTCGGCTGAGATCATATTTTGACCGCGGTCGAACTGGAGGGTGACGGCTCCTGCCGAGGAACGAGAAGTTAGGGAAGCGTGTGCGTGTGAGTGTGAGCGTGTGCCTGTACGTGTGCGTGTGTTTTTTTATTTACTAATTTTCTCATGTTAACCAAACTTTACCTTAGGTTTACTTACAATTGCTTTGCTAAAAATAATATGTTAATCTTGTTTTTTGTAAAATACTTATTCATTGTAATATAACTCACAAACCTTAAAACGATCTGTAAACACTTGAGAAAAACCATAGACTTTACACACAAAAGAACTTCTTCAATATTCAATCGCCTATTCATTGTAAAATACCGCACAAACTTAGAAACGATCTGTAAATAGATGGGAAACCCCATTGACTTTGGATACAAAAGAATGGTGACTATGTATTCTGTGTGGTATTTATTGTCCATGTAGTTGGAAATATTTAACCTAAAATACAGCACAATACATAGTAAAACAAATCGTAAATGTACGGCAATGCTAATCTCAGACAAATGGTAGAACGTACATATACAGGAATGCTCCCGCTGGCTGTTTCACGATCTCACATATTGGTACTGCTAATCAAAGGGTTAAACAAATTCTACTGTATATAATTTTCTAAAATCCTATAAATATATTATTTTATCAAAATAATCAGATAATGCAATGAAGTGTCTTACATTACTTATTTATTCAAAATGACATACCAATTCCTCATCGGAGCCGTATTTCTCCAATGAAGCATGAGCCTTGCGTGCCTTTTTCTGTGAACAAAGTTTAATTATAATAATAAAATAAAACGTGAATAATAATAAAGATACAACATTATAAACACAATTATTACTCAATAATATGTAAACTGGGCAGTCATATGAAACCTTTAAAATTATTTGACACCTAATTCACCATGTAACTGTCAACCTGACAATCATACTATTATTATCACTGTGTAAATATCAAGTCTTGAATGAGGTATAATACTTGAGAATTTTATTGTCTATGGTGATTGACAAACTTCAACATTGCTACTAAACTAATTACTGAATTTATAATTCAACACTTTTTAAATTAAGAACAAATAATATAGCATGGGCCAAAGTAAAAAAATTCTGTACGATTCCATTATCAATAAAACTTTGGTGTTGCTCATTCACAATGTTCTACAAGCAATGTACATTTTAAAGACAATTTTTTAACTTATTTCCTGTTCTTCTTTACCAATTAAAATTTAAACTTTTATACAATATAAGTTTAAGAGTACAATATAAAATATAGATTTTAATGCTTACAAGCCGTTCCATAAAAACACTTCAAAATATAAAAATTGTAAAATGTTATATACTAACTTCTATTCACTTTCAATATTCATCTGCCAACACATCTTCTGAAACTATACGGCTGTATACAAAATTGCCATTAACCCTCCTTCTTTACCCTTCTTTACCAATTAAAATTTAAACTTTTATACAATATAAAAAATTAAATAGCTAAATAAAACCTAATAGAAAGAAAATACAAGAGTTGCAAAGCAGACGGAATACATTGGAACGGATCATCGGGGCTAATATATAAAAAAAACGGACGTATTTTTAGCAAAGACATCCAGAGGCGTTTCCAGGATGATGTTCCATGGCTAAACACAACAACTAGCCCTAGATGGACATCAAGATGGTCTGCTTTGCGACGTTTCCGCGAGAACGAACTTTCTATTATTTTTGTAAAATGTAAATTAATGTAGAAAAGTATTAAAGACGGCCCTTATACCGATCTAGTGTGTTTGCTGCTGACCCAAGGACTCCAGGACCACATCCGAAGGGGAACCAAGGATTCCAGGGCAACATCCGAGGGCAAGAGGAACAATCACAGTGAAAGTTTTGGGGAAGAATAAATTTTAATAGTATAAACCAATTTTTTTTAATTTATAAATACCTAAAGAATAATTACCAGATTTTGAATTAACAGTAAAATCATCAATTAATAAAAAAAGTAAATTAAAATTAAGAGAATATATAAGCAATTGACTTATTTTCAAAAAGCTTCATGAAAGGTGGTTATAAAATAAAATATTGTTCCAGTAATTAATATCAAATATGAAAAGCAAATGATTAAAGTTACATTTATTTAACAAAAAAATTAGTCTATCCACTTGATATTCAAAATAAGAAATAATGTAATGTATTTAAAAGTTAATGTCATAGGTATCAAGAGAATCTTGAAACAAAAGAATATGAAGTGATTTACTTTATAATCACTGTTTACAATGTTCTATGTCCATATATCCGATTTGAAGAAAACAGGATTAGACAATTGATTAAAAATAAATCAAGGGAAATACTTACTAAAGTCCAGCAGAATTATGTGTGGGAGCACAGATATAATTAAAACACAGTATTACTAAGAAGTAATTTCACCTGTTGCTTTCATGAAAGGGTTATATGGACATGCAATAAAACAAATTAATATAAATTATTTTCTTGTCTAATTGAATATGTGAGTAAATTTAAGTGTGTAATTTGAACTTTAAGATGCGACCTGTTCAAGGATAGACTATGAACATTAAAAATGTTGAACAATAATATAAGCAAAATTTTGACAAATTTTAAGAAAATGTAGAAATAAATTCAAAAATTAGTTAATATGTATTTAATGTAAAAATAACTTCTTATTAAAAAAGAAATGTAAAATGAGTTAAATTTCCAGAAAAAGTAAACATCATGTAATAGAATCGATTTTAAAAAATATTTCAAATTTAGAGAATTAAACAATTTATAACAAAGAGTGATTGAATTTATTAAAACCATCCTGTGGTGAAATTAATTAATTAAAATTCATAGAATTTTTCCAATTATTAAAAAGAGTAGAGATTAAATAAATAACATAGAATTAAGGATAAAGTCCGTTACAAATAATTTTAACCAAGGTATAAGAAATAAATAACTCTTAAGTAAGGTAAAAACCTTGTGGTTGGTTTTTCAAAACAAAGTCCAGAAATTTATTCACTGGCAGATCGAGCTCGACCCATCACAGGTACCAAGAACTGGTAAGTCGGCTGAGATCATATTTTGACCGCGGTCGAACTGGAGGGTGACGGCTCCTGCCGAGGAACGAGAAGTTAGGGAAGCGTGTGCATGTGAGTGTGAGCGTGTGCCTGTACGTGTGCGTGTGTTTTTTTATTTACTAATTTTCTCATGTTAACCAAACTTTACCTTAGGTTTACTTACAATTGCTTTGCTAAAAATAATATGTTAATCTTGTTTTTTGTAAAATATTTATTCATTGTAATATAACTCACAAACCTTAAAACGATCTGTAAGCACTTGAGAAAAACCATAGACTTTAACACAAAAGAACTTCTTCATTTTTCAATCGCCTATTCATTGTAAAATACCGCACAAACTTAGAAATGATCTGTAAATAGATGGGAAACCCCATTGACTTTAGATACAAAAGAATGGTGACTATATACTCTGTGTGGTATTTATTGTCCATGTAGTTGGAAATATTTAACCTAAAATACAGCACAATACATAGTAAAACAAATCGTAAATGTATGGCCTAGCTAATCTCAGAGAAATGGTAGAACGTACATATACAGGAATGCCCCCTCTGGCTGTTCCACGATCTCACATATTGGTACTGCTAATCAAAGGGTTAAACAAATTCTACTGTATATAATTTTCTAAAATCCTATAAATATATTATTTTATCAAAATAATCAGATAATGCAATGAAGTGTCTTACATTACTTATTTATTCAAAATGACATACCAATTCCACATTGGAGCCGTATTTCTCCAATGAAGCATGAGCCTTGCGTGCCTTTTTCTGTGAACAAAGTTTAATTATAATAATAAAATAAAACGTGAATAATAATAAAGCTACAACATTATAAACACAATTATTACTCAATAATATGTAAACTGGGCAATCATATGAAACCTTTAAAATTATTTGACACCTAAATCACTATGTAACTGTCAACCTGACAATCATACTATTATTATCACTGTGTAAATATCAAGTCTTGAATGAGGTATAATACTTGAGAATTTTATTGTCTATGGTGATTGACAAACTTCAACATTGCTACTAAACTAATTACTGAATTTATAATTCAACACTTTTTAAATTAAGAACAAATAATACAGCATGGGCCAAAGTAAAAAAATTCTGTACGATACCATTATCAATAAAACTTTGGTGTTGCTCATTCACAATGTTCTACAAGTAATGTACATTTTAAAGATAATTTTTTAACTTATTTCCTGTTCTTGTTTACCAATTAAAATTTAAACTTTTATACAATATAAAAAATTAAATAACTAAATAAAACCTAATAGAAAGAAAATACAGCGTCGCAAAGCAGACGGAATACATTGGAACGGTTCATTGGGGCTAATATATAAAAAAAATTAGAAAGAAAGAAATTCAGAGTAAAAAGAGGTTAAAAATAATTCATAGAAATAAAATACAACTATGTTGAAGTCAGAGACCGACAAATTATTAGTTTACTTCAAAACGGAGAAAGAAAAGGAGAAACAGGAAAGAGAGTCAAACAACAGACAATGCTGCCAGTAACATAGAATGGAGAGACCATGGATCTGGTATTTTTAATTGTAGACTGCCTAAGGGTCGACCTCTTACTAGGCATGAACGCTTTAAGAAAATTGAAGTCCTGAATAAACCTGGAACGCTCGTTCATCACTTACGATATTCATGGACAGTTGCTACACCAGGACTTTAATAAACCGGTTGCTCTAAAAACAGAAGAATCAACAATGAAAATAAACGAAAGCAAGGAAGAGGTGAAAAAAATTAATTATAAAAATTTGAATGATAAAAGTAGGATTGAAAGTCACAGTGAGAAATACAGTGATCCAAGAAAAAATAGCTACTCAACATCTATTAAGCTACAAAAGGAAGGGTCAAGTAGGAGTAGTGAGGAGGGGCTACATCCAACGTCCTGTCAAGACAAAAGCGCTTCACAGGACAGTATTTTAAAGAACCAAAGAACGGGTTCCTAAGTACGCCCAAAATCACAGTGAACTTAAAAAATGAAAATAAAAATAATGTAACCAATAATAAAAAACTAAATAATTTTAAAACAATAACTATAGATAATCACAAGTCCGCAGGGCATGACCCGAGAAGAAGCGGAGAACAAGGGAGGTAATTAAAGGAGGTAATTGTAAAGAACAAAATGGCCAAAAGGATAAAGTTGACCGATTAAATAAAAAATTAAAGAAAAACAGTAAAGAAATTCTGAAAATTAAGTGAGTAGATGACATTGATGAGGACCTACAAGGGAAAGAAAATGAGGGTAAAGCGGAATCAACATTGCAGCTAAGAACAAATAAAATAAATATAAAAATAGTCCAAAGAGATCGGAAATGAAAGAAAGCGTAGTAAACAAAGGAAAGATAGGAGAAAAGAAGAAATTAATTAAAAAAGGGTTTAAGCTGAAACAAATACGGGTAGAACACAAAAATGAAAAATTAAACACTTAAAAAAAAACAAATTGGCTGTAATAAACATCTCCAAACTACCTAACTTTCGAAAGCCCTGTCGGATTACTAAGTCAATAAAATTTACAAACTCTAAAGCAAGAAAACAAATTGCAAAAATAAAAGAAGAGCATTTATCTAAGGTAGTAAGGCATAGGACAAAAATAAACCAAAAAAAACATGCACAGTGGAGAAATTTGAAGAGACGTAAGAAAATGAAGAAATTGCCAAATGAAGAAAATAATAAACAATGGCTACATTTAGATTATTTTCAAGTGGGAAATGATCAAACTGACCAGTCTGTACTAAGTAGTATAGCAAAAGAAAAATTACAAATTCTCCTAAATGAGTTCCAAGACGTTTTCAGTGAGCAACCAGGAAAATCAACAAAGTACAAACCTACACTTAAAATTAAAAATGGAGAAACCTTTGTAAAGAGAAACTACCCGATTCCCATCAACTTTCGTAAACAGGTCGAGGAGGAAATCAACAAAATGTTACGATATAACATAATAGAAAGGTCTAGAACACCTTATATAAACCTAATGATTACGGTCATTAAACCTGACAAGTCCATAAGGTTATGCCTGGATGCTAGGAGGTTAAACGAAATCACGGTACCTGACTACGAAACCGCCGAAAGTGTAGATGACATCTTGCATAAAGGGCGAAACAAGCGGTATATTTCCAAGATTGACTTGACTTCAAGTTTTTGGCAAGTGCCATTAACGCATGAATCGAGGAAGTATACTAGCTTTCTGTTTGATAATAAAGTATATAACTTTAAAGTAGTCCCTTTTGGGTTACAGAACTCCCTAGTCAGGACAATAGACCTAACATTGGGGCCAGAAATAAGCATTAATGTCTTGGCTTATAAAAACAAGCGGTATATTTCCAAGATTGACTTGACTTCAAGTTTTTGGCAAGTGCCATTAACGCATGAATCGAGGAAGTATACTAGCTTTCTGTTTGATAATAAAGTATATAACTTTAAAGTAGTCCCTTTTGGGTTACAGAACTCCCTAGTCAGGACAATAGACCTAACATTGGGGCCAGAAATAAGCATTAATGTCTTGGCTTATAAAAACAAGCGGTATATTTCCAAGATTGACTTGACTTCAAGTTTTTGGCAAGTGCCATTAACGCATGAATCGAGGAAGTATACTAGCTTTCTGTTTGATAATAAAGTATATAACTTTAAAGTAGTCCCTTTTGGGTTACAGAACTCCCTAGTCAGGACAATAGACCTAACATTGGGGCCAGAAATAAGCATTAATGTCTTGGCTTATGTAGACGATCTATTATGTCTATCAGAAACATTCGAGGAACATATCGAACATTTGGGAACGATATTCACCAGATTCAGGGAAGGGAACATTACAATAAATCCCAAGAAGACAATGTTCGGTCAACGGGAGGTGAAGTTTCTAGGTTATGTTTTCAATCAGCGGGGAGTGTCATCAGATCCTGACAAACTCCAAGCAATTCACAAATTCCCGGTTCCAAGAAATAAACAACAATTACAATCGTTTCTGGGATTCGTGAACTACTACTCCCGCTTTACCAGCAAGTATGCACGAGAAACTTCACCCCTGTTAACACTATTACGTAAAGAGCGACCTTGGGTCTGGGATAACGAAATGCAAATAGCTTTCGAACGAGTAGAAGGCCTGTTTATCGAAGCAGTTACATTGATACTTCCGAGGGAGGGACAAGGAACATTTTTACAAACAGATGCTAGCGACAAAGCCATTGCTAGTCAACTTTACTAAAAGGATGACAAAAAGCAATTGTAGGTTATAGGGTTCATATCCAGGACATTGAAAAAGGTGGAGTTAGGCTACACGGTATGTGAAAAAGAATTACTGGCCATAGTAAAAGAAATTTCGACAACTAATTCTAGGGGCACCGTCAACAATAATTACGGACAATAAAACCTTGAAATTCTTATATTCCTGTAGCCTGACCAACTCAAGGATAACTAGATGGGTACTCACCATACAAGAATACCAGCCTATAATGTTGCATTGCCCAGGTAAAGAGAATGTTCCCTGTGACACCGTAAGTCGAATGAACCACTGCGAGGGAGAAGTGAGTAAGGACAAAATGATCAGATGATTGTGAAAATTGATCAACTCAAATTAGAATGTCCCATCTCGTTAAGAAATATGTTTCAAAACTTACGAGCAACTGAAGAACAGCAATCAGAGGTGTCCCAAATAATAAATAATATCGACAGGTATAAAAACTATGCGATAATAGAAAATGTTTTGTGTAAAAAGATAAAACAGAAATATAAACTGGTACTGCCCACTGAAAATATTGAAATGTGTGTAGATCAAATACATAAAATCTATGCACATATTGGACGAAACAAAATCTATAAAATGTTAAATAATAGTATATACATTAAAAATGCGTACACACAAATTGTACAAATCATAAGAAAATGTCGGATATATTCTCGAAACTAGTAAAACTGTATGGAGTCAAACGCCTGAATACAATGAGCAGCATTGAAAAACTGACGAGGTATTTTCAGACAATAGGCAAACCTGTCAGAATACTTTCAGATTATGAATCCGCGTTTACTTCCCGACAGTGTAGAATATGGATGGAGGCGAACCAAATCCGACATACATTAATCCCTGTCAGGCATCCAGAAGTAAACCATGCGAAGAGAGTAAACCAAGAACTGGGAACGATTCTGAGGACCTATTGTCATAAGGTGCAATCCTCATGGATGAGATACCTACCATATATTGAACTAGTTTTCAACAACACTCCACATGAGGTGACTGGGTATGCTACCATCCAAGTACACCATGGGGAGGAACCTCGATATATATGGGAGGAATTTATTCCTGAGGGTTGTAGAAATCTCGACCAAACACCACAAAGAGAAAGAATGCAGCTTGTACTCCATCGCATAAGAAGGACAGGAGAACAAAGGGCGCAAAATAAAAATAGGAACATACGAGAAATAATATTTGAACCAGGAGACATTGTTTTAATTACTAGGCATAACCGCTCTAATATCATAAAAAATGAGATGGAAAAATGCTTCTAAACTACCAAGGTCCATATAAAATCACCAAAAAGATGGGTCATAGAACTTACGAAGTGGCTAATATTGTTACGAACAAAATTAGGGGCATATGCAATATTAGAGATATAAAAAAATATATTGAATAAATCATGTAATTTATATTCATTGTAATATCAATAGTAGCTTAAAAGAAACATAAAATAGTTTTGTCATAGGGAAATTGAATAGAATTTGAAATAGAAAGTATATAAAATAAAACAACTTAGTGTCTCTAAAATAAATAAACTGGTAAAATCAAACAATGAAACAAACGATTAAAAGCAGAAGGGAAAGTTGAATACAGGTATTAAGTTCTGCAAATTGTATGAATCACAACCGAAAAATAAATAAAATATTTGAAAGACTTTTTAAAACTGAACACCTGAGTCAACAATGTATATTACAAAACAAACAAATTGAAGGAAAGGAATCCATGTAAAGCTAGGCTAAACAAACAAGTTCAAACAAGTGACAATTGAAATTAAAATATAAGGTAAATTATGTTTGCAAATAAATGGAGGTAAGATAAGAGAAACGATGCTAGATTTCTAATCTGAGCAAGCAAATAACAGAATTGGAATGACGAAAGAGAACGTCTGATGTAAACAAGTGAACTTTAAACAAATAATGCTCTTGTATGAAATAAGCTTCTGACAAAATTAGCTAAGCTGGGGCCGGAAATCCTGATCAAACATTGACCATGGCTCTGAGAAAACAAATGACGCCTGATTAAACAATCAGGGAACTATCGAAAAAAAACGTAAAGAATGAATTCAACTCCACATGGATTACAATAGTTAATAAATAAATAAAAAACTTGTTCTGTATTATGTAAATAAATTCAAAAATTAAATAAGAAAACATGATAGTAAGTAAAACTTGTAAAAAATTAGTACATAAGGAAATTGTTGAAAATGTATAGTCAAGTAAGAGAACATAGAAACCAATTTAAAGTAATTTAAAATAAAGCAAAAATATCCTAGTTGTAAAAGTCATTGTTTATATATGTTTAAAGAGAAAAAGAAAGTAACTTTAAAATTATGGCTTGTCACCGAAAAGACGGTGAAAAACATATGTGAAATGTGAAAGCTTATAGTAAAAATGTATAAGAAATAATCTGTGTGACTTTTGAGATTACAGGAAGCAGATGAATCACCGCCAAGGAAGTGCAGTGTAATTTATAGTAGCAAAAGACAAAAGAAACTATTAAAATGTAAAGAAAATTTAATAATTTAAAATAATTGTAAGTTAAACAAAAAAGAAGAGAAATAATTAAATTTTCTTCTTAAAAGTGGGGAAAGTTGAGACGGCCAAAACCGTCTCAAGGGAAAAGATTGAGGCTAGCCCAAAATCTTTTCAAACATTGTTATAAGAAAAAAGTAATAAATTGTTAATTAGATTAAATAACAAACGTAGCAAATGTAAGTATAAAATTTTAGAAATGGACCACCGAAGCTAAATATAAAATTAGATAAAATATAATTGTGTTAAAAGCTAAATTAACGAAAAGGATATAATTGAAATTATGTACTAATAGAGAAAAGAAAGGTTGTGTAATTGCCCCAGAAATGATAAACTCACAAACAGAAAGGGTTAGAAATGTTAATCAAATTTGTAGCAGCATCTCAAATCATGATAATGGACCATGGTTTAAGGAATTGTCTAAATTTACACCGTAAGGAACACTTACGAGGCCTAGCTAAAATCGGACCAAAACAAAAAGAGAAGGTTTAATAGACAACCCCCTTGCAGGTCTAAACTGGCTTGTCTAAAGTAAATAAAAACACGGCTTGTAAAAGGTGTGGGGAAACGCCCTTGGAGAAAGCGAGTCGAGAGACGCAAACAAGATTTAGAACCGAACGGACGTATTTTTAGCAAAGACATCCAGAGGCGTTTCCAGGATGATGTTCTGTGGCTAAACACAACAACTAGCCCTAGATGGACGTGAAGATGGTCTGCTTTGCGACGTTTCTGCGAGAACGAACTTTCTATTATTTTTGTAAAATGTAAATTAATGTAGAAAAGTATTAAAGACAGCCCTTAAACCAATCTAGTGTGTTTGCTGCTGACCCAAGGACTCCAGGACCACATCCGAGGGGGAACCAAGGATTCCAGGGCAACATCCGAGGGCAAGAGGAACAATCACAGTGAAAGCTTTGGGGAAGTATAAATTTTAATAGTATAAACCAATTTTTTAAAATTTATAAATACCTAAAGAATAATTACCAGATTTTAAATTAACAGTAAAATCATCAATTAATAAAAAAGTAAATTAAAATTAAGAGAATATATAAGCAATTGACTTATTTTCAAAAAGCTTCATGAAAGGTGGTTATAAAATTAAATATTGTTCCAGTAATTAATATCAAATATGAAAAGCAAATGATTAAAGTTACATTTATTTAACAAAAAAATTAGTCTATCCACTTGATATTCAAAATAAGAAATAAAGTAATGTATTTAAAAGTTAATGTCATAGGTATCAAGAGAATCTTGAAACAAAAGAATATGAAGTGATTTACTTTATAATCACAGTTTAAAATGTTATATGTCCATATATCCGATTTGAAGAAAACAGGATTAGACAATTGATTAAAAATAAATCAAAGGAAATACTTACTAAAGTCCAGCAGAATTATGTGTGTGAGCACAGATATAATTAAAACACAGTATTACTAAGAAGTAATTTCACCTGTTGCTTTCATGAAAGGGTTATATGGACATTCAATAAAACAAATTAATATAAATTATTTTCTTGTCTAATTGAATATGTGAGTAAATTTAAGTGTCTAATTTGAACTTTAAGATGTGACCTGTTCAAGAATAGACTATGAACATTAAAAATGTTGAACAATAATATAAATTAAATTTTGACAAATTTAAAGAAAATGTAGAACTAAATTCAAAAATTAGTTAATATGTATTTAATGTAAAAAAGAAATGTAAAATGAGTTAAATTTCCAGAAAAAGTAAACATCATGTAATAGAATCGATTTTAAAAAATATTTCAAATTTAGAGAATTAAACAATTTATAACAAACAGTGATTGAATTTATTAAAACCATCCTGTGGTGAAATTAATTGATTAAAATTCATAGAATTGTGCCAATCATTAAAAAGAGTAGAGATTAAATAAATAAAGTAGAATTAAGGATAAAGCCTGTTACAAATAATTTTAACCAAGGTGTAAGAAATAAATAACTCTTAAGTAAGGTAAAAACCTTGTGGTTGGTTTTTCAAAACAAAGTCCAGAAATTTATTGCTTTCCTAAAAATAATATGTTAATCTTGTTTTTTGTAAAATACTTATTCATTGTAATATAACTCACAAACCTTAAAACGATCTGTAAGCACTTGAGAAAAACCATAGACTTTAAACACAAAAGAACTTCTTCATTTTTCAATGGCCAATTCATTGTAAAATACCGCACAAACTTAGAAACGATCTGTAAATAGATGGGAAACCCCATTGACTTTGGATACAAAAGAATGGTGACTATGTACTCTGTGTGGTATTTATTGTCCATGTAGTTAGAAATATTTAACCTAAAATACAGCACAATACATAGTAAAACAAATCGTAAATGTACGGCCTAGCTAATCTCAGAGAAATGGTAGAACGTACATATACAGGAATGCTCCCTTTGGCTGTTCCACGATCTCACATATTGGTACTGCTAATCAAAGGGTTAAACAAATTCTACTGTATATAATTTTCTAAAATCCTATAATTATATTATTTTATCAAAATAATCAGATAATGCAATGAAGTGTCTTACATTACTTATTTATTCAAAATGACATACCAATTCCACATTGGAGCCGTATTTCTCCAATGAAGCATGAGCCTTGCGTGCCTTTTTCTGTGAACAAAGTTTAATTATAATAATAAAATAAAACGTGAATAATAATAAAGCTACAACATTATAAACACAATTATTACTCAATAATATGTAAACTGGGCAGTCATATGAAACCTTTAAAATTATTTGACACCTAAATCACTATGTAACTGTCAGCCTGACAATCATACTATTATTATCACTGTGTAAATATCAAGTCTTGAATGAGGTATAATACTTGAGAATTTTATTGTCTATGGTGATTGACAAACTTTAACATTGCTACTAAACTAATTACTGAATTTATAATTCAACACTTTTTAAATTAAGAACAAATAATATAGCATAGGCCAAAGTAAAAAAATTCTGTACGATTCCATTATCAATAAAACTTTGGTGTTGCTCGTTCACAATGTTCTACAAGCAATGTACATTTTAAAGACAATTTTTTAACTTACTTCCTGTTCTTCTTTACCAATTAAAATTTAAACTTTTATACAATATAAAAAATTAAATAGCTAACCTAATAGAAAGAAAATACAAGAGTTGCAAAGCAGACGGAATACATTGGAACGGATCATCGGGGCTAATATATAAAAAAAACGGACGTATTTTTAACAAAGACATCCAGAGGCGTTTCCAGGATGATGTTCCATGGCTAAACACAACAACTAGCCCTAGATGGACATGAAGATGGTCTGCTTTGCGACGTTTCCGCGAGAACGAACTTTCTATTATTTTTGTAAAATGTAATTTAATATAGAACAGTATTAAAGACGGCCCTTACACCGATCTAGTGTGTTTGCTGCTGACCCAAGGACTCCAGGACCACATCCGAGGGGGAACCAAGGATTCCAGGGCAACATCCGAGGGCAAGAGGAACAATCACAGTGAAAGTTTTAGGGCAAGTATAAATTTTAATAGTATAAACCAATTTTTTTAAATTTATAAATACCTAAAGAATAATTACCAGATTTTGAATTAACAGTAAAATCATCAATTAATAAAAAAAGTAAATTAAAATTAGGAGAATATATAAGCAATTGACTTATTTTCAAAAAGCTTCATGAAAGGTGGTTATAAAATAAAATATTGTTCCAGTAATTAATATCAAATATGAAAAGCAAATGATTAAAGTTACATTTATTTAACAAAAAAATTAGTCTATCCACTTGATATTCAAAATAAGAAATAAAGTAATGTATTTAAAAGTTAATGTCATAGGTATCAAGAGAATCTTGAAACAAAAGAATATGAAGTGATTTACTTTATAATCACAGTTTAAAATGTTATATGTCCATATATCCGATTTGAAGAAAACAGGATTAGACAATTGATTAAAAATAAATCAAAGGAAATACTTACTAAAGTCCAGCAGAATTATGTGTGTGAGCACAGATATAATTAAAACACAGTATTACTAAGAAGTAATTTCACCTGTTGCTTTCATGAAAGGGTTATATGGACATGCAATAAAACAAATTAATATAAATTATTTTCTTGTCTAATTGAATATGTGAGTAAATTTAAGTGTCTAATTTGAACTTTAAGATGTGACCTGTTCAAGAATAGACTATGAACATTAAAAATGTTGAACAATAATATAAGCAAAATTTTGACAAATTTTAAGAAAATGTAGAAATAAATTCAAAAATTAGTTAATATGTATTTAATGTAAAAATAATTTCTTATTAAAAAAGAAATGTAAAAGGAGTTAAATTTCCAGAAAAAGTAAACATCATGTAATAGAATCGATTTTAAAAAATATTTCAAATTTAGAGAATTAAACAATTTATAACAAACAGTGATTGAATTTATTAAAACCATCCTGTGGTGAAATTAATTGATTAAAATTCATTGAATGTTTCCAGTCATTAAAAAAAGTAGAGATTAAATAAATAACGTAGAATTCAGGATAAAGTTCGTTACAAATAATTTTAACCAAGGTATAAGAAATAAATAACTCTTAAGTAAGGTAAAAACCTTGTGGTTCGTTTTTCAAAACAAAGTCCAGAAATTTATTCACTGGCAGATCGAGCTCAACCCATCACAGGTACCAAGAACTGGTAAGTCGGCTGAGATCATATTTTGACCGCGGTCGTACTGGAGGGTGACGGCTCCTGCTGAGGAACGAGAAGTTAGGGAAGCGTGTGTGTGTGAGTGTGAGCGTGTGCCTGTACGTGTGCCTGTGTTTTATTATTTACTAATTTTCTCATGTTAACCAAACTTTACCTTAGGTTTACTTACAATTGCTTTGCTAAAAATAGTATGTTAATCTTGTTTTTTGTAAAATACTTATTCATTGTAATATAACCCACAAACCTTAAAACGATCTGTAAACACTTGAGAAAAACCATAGACTTTAAACACAAAAGATCTTCTTCATTTTTCAATCGCCTATTCATTGTAAAATACCGCACAAACTTAGAAACGATCTGTAAATAGATGGGAACCCGATTGACTTTGGATAGAAAAGAATGGTGACTATGTACTCTGAGTGGTATTTATTGTCCATGTAGTTGAAAATATTTAACCTAAAATAAAGCACAATACATAGTAAAACAAATCGTAAATGTACGGCCTAGCTAATCTCAGAGAAATGGTAGAACGTACATATACAGGAATGCTCCCTCTGGCTGTTCCACAATCTCACATATTGGTACTGCTAATCAAAGAGTTAAACAAATTCTACTGTATATAATTTTCTAAAATCCTATAATTATATTATTTTATCAAAATAATCAGATAATGCAATGAAGTGTCTTACATTACTTATTTATTCAAAATGACATACCAATTCCACATTGGAGCCGTATTTCTCCAATGAAGCATGAGCCTTGCGTGCCTTTTTCTGTGAACAAAGTTTAATTATAATAATAAAATAAAACGTGAATAATAATAAAGCTACAACATTATAAACACAATTATTACTCAATAATATGTAAACTGGGCAATCATATGAAACCTTTAAAATTATTTGACACCTAATTCACCATGTAACTGTCAACCTGACAATCATACTATTATTATCACTGTGTAAATATCAAGTCTTGAATGAGGTATAATACTTGAGAATTTTATTGTCTATGGTGATTGACAAACTTTAACATTGCTACTAAACTAATTACTGAATTTATAATTCAACACTTTTTAAATTAAGAACAAATAATATAGCATGGGCCAAAGTAAAAAAATTCTGTACGATTCCATTATCAATAAAACTTTGGTGTTGCTCATTCACAATGTTCTACAAGCAATGTACATTTTAAAGACAATTTTTTAACTTATTTCCTGTTCTTGTTTACCAATTAAAATTTAAACTTTTATACAATATAAGTTTAAGAGTACAATATAAAATATAGATTTTAATGCTTACAAGCCGTTCCATAAAAACACTTCAAAATATAAAAATTGTAAAATGTTATATACTAACTTCTATTCACTTTCAATATTCATCTGCCAACACATCTTCTGAAACTATACGGCTGTATACAAAATTGCCATTAACCCTTACAGCAGTAACTTTAAAACAGTAAACAGGTCCATAAAGTGAATAACTATTTCATCATTATATTGATACATTATATTTTGTTAGTTCAGAAGTTATAACATTTTGTGAGAAAAATGTCACTTAACCACTATTTTTATATAAAACAAACTTGTTTTAAAAAAACCTTCTATTTTAGTAGTAGCCTGTAGAAAAATTAAGATAAGACTGTCTATACCAGGGGTTCCCAAACTTTTTGGGTCCACCCCCATTCCTCTTGAGATGAAATCATGCCACACGCCAATTAACTTTACACTATAAATAAATGGTATGGGCATATGAAAAAGAATCAAATACTATATCAATATTTATTACAACCATTTATATAGACATTATTTTGCAAGAAACATAATATAACATTTCAAGTTTTAATTTGCAAGGTAAATTTTAACTGATAAGAGAAAAATCTGTTAGTGAGATAGATGAGCTTGAATTTACTACACTTGCATGCCTACTTGAGATTGTATTTTAGTAAGGGCACAACCCAAGTCATTAGCAACATCAAGTTTGCTCCTTTAATGTTAAATATATTTAATTTATTTTAATACTTTCCAACTGATCTCGTGCCCCCTGACTTGCTTTTACCCCTCCCCCTTCAAGGGGGGTGCGCCTCCCTACTTGGGAACCAGTTGTCTATACAAAGATAGTAGTTTTATTTTTAAAATACAAATAGACATTCACGCTGTAGAGGCCTACAACACACAAAAAAGGTTTTAAAAATATGTGTACTAACAAACTTTTTGTAGTATCATAAACATGTAAGGATTCAGGCAGGCAGAAAGTGACATCACATTCTTTGCACATTCATGGAGTTTTTTTCCTATTAATATTATTTTTAGGCCAATAATTTGCGTCTAAAAATTGCTGAGATTGGCAGGGTTGTTTGTTTACAAAATATAAATAGACCATAATATATACACTCATACTGCTTTATATAAAAATGCAACAGCGATGCAATTACTGCAGGTGGCTTTTAGGAAGGCAATATGACTCCAGCTCTATTACTTTTCAGAGATTAAAGTATTTTTGACCGATTCAGAGAACTTTTAGAATACACCGCAATTAGCCAATGTAAATCCATAAGGCATAAATTCTCAATTTACTGACTTTTTCATTGTAATAGTAACAATATATCAAACATATGAGTATTAAATATAGGAATTTAACTTACTCTGTTATCAGCATAAATTATTTGTGCAGGTGTTTGGTACTTCGGCTGATGTGCTGCTGCATTTTCTTCTTCTTCCTCATTAGGTTCAGGCTGATATGTTGCTTCTTCACACTCGTGCTGGAAATTTACAGTACATTGGTGATATTACTATTGTATTAAATTTATTTAATACACAAACCTTTAAAGAAGGGATACAGTATAATATCGCGAGCGTAGTTAGTGTAATAGGCCAATGTTAATATAGGATAATGTTTTATGTCTCAATTTTTGACCGATTCTGAGAACTTTTAGAATACACCCCAATTAGCCAATGTAAATCCATAAGGCATAAATTCTAAATTTACTGACTTTTTCATTGTAATAGTAACAATATATCAAACATATGAGTATTAAATATAGGAATTTAACTTACTCTGTTATCAGCATAAATTATTTGTGCTGCATTTTCTTCTTCTTCCTCATTAGGTTCAGGCTGATATGTTGCTTCTTCACACTCGTGCTGGAAATTTACAGTACATTGGTGATATTACTATTGTATTAAATTTATTTCATACACAAACCTTTAAAGAAGCAATTCTAAATAATTTTACAAAAAAAAATCTGCAGTTATGTATTCTTTCAGCCATATTATAATCATATGCCACATAACAAATATGTATGAAGTTAATTAATATGTATGTATTTAATTATTTTGGACTATTTGAAAGATATGATACCTAAATATAAAATGTGGCTGTATATTTACGATAGTCTTCTGCTATTTGTAAATGTATATAAGCGCGCTGTAACGGGTTGAAATGTCCCGTTACAATTCAATAAAAAATTGAAATAATCTCAATTTATAAAATATAATTTAACTAAAATTTCCAAGCCATAAATATTGATCGTTGAGTGTATAATTCTAAAATAAACTGTAATTATACAAAAATCATGACTTTGGGAGTGTTTTGTGTGCTACGTAAAAATCAGGTTTCTACAATATTTTAAATAAACAGTTAAGAAAAGAAAAAACGGCAAATCCAAGTCAGACAAGCAAATCGAGGGTGGGGGAATAGAGACGATAACTGTCGCTGAGCGTTTAGGCGCTCTCTCGTAATTAGGCCACTGACCAGAAAGGTCATAGTTTCTGTTAAATTAGCAAAAATATCAAAATGGATTTCTAGAGCATAAACTCGAGGCCGCGGAGTGCGGGAATCATGTAGTATGTCTTAATTTATGTCTAGTGAAAACTAGACATCGAAATATGAAAAATCACGGTTAAAATTTTCATTTGTCAAGAAACTGGCTTCGCCGAATTTGTCCGTTCCTGCTTCCTGGATGAACCAAATTCCAGTCGAGAAGAACTACCAGTCTGGAAGCGATGGCCTTGGACCTTGGGACGTATCATGGAAAGTGCGAGATTTGGGCAAGTCATGATTTCTATACAACTTTAGTAATTAAATAAAATTTGATCTTGAAATACGTTCCAAAGATTCAAAGATTCAAATAAATGCTTTAAATGTGTAAAATTATAAATAATGGCTTTATTTCCTTGAAAATTAAATTAAAAAATTGGAAATTACAAAATTATTTAGTTATAAAAATGGTTATGTAAAAATGTTCAAATGTTTGCAAATATAGAAAAATAGTAAAGTATATGGAAAAAGATAGAAAGAATATTAGGCATATTTATAAAATAAATTCATTCATAATATCTAAGGAAATGCAGTAAAGTTTGTTATAACCAGTAGTTAAATAAACTGGGAAAAAATATTTATAAATATTTAACTTGTAGAAAAATATAAATAATTTCCCAACCAGAAATTATTAAACAAAATCAATCACAAATTATTTAGTATTTTCTGAATGAGTCATAAAATTTGAAATTTAGTTTTAATTAAAATATTTCAATTTATATATATAAATTCATAAGCTTGTAGATCAATGATTTCTGTGGTAGTAGATTTAGTAACAAATTTGGTTTAAATAATACAATATGTAAATTTATTGAATGTCATTTAACTGCTGGCACAAAATAAGATCATAAATTAAATTTAAAATTTATAATAATTGAAATAGACTTAGCCAACCTCCCTGTAATAAATATCAAAGTAATTTTAGTTTATTTAAGGAAAATTTAATTTATGTTTTGTTAGCTAAGGACTTTAAGATAGTACCATTTGAAAGTATATATTCAATTTATTTCAGTTACAAATTTCTTTATTATTAAATTCAGTTTCCAACAACAGCCAAAAGAGTATTTTTTATTGAATTAATCCTGTGTACAATAATAATAAATTTAATTATTTCCCAACTAGTAAATTATAATAGTAAATTAATAAAATCAATACAATTATTAAAATTCAGCCTATTAGAGTCAGTCATATTTATTTAGTAATAAATAGCTAGAAATCAATGTGCAACCTAAAGATAATCGAGCAACCCATCCAGAGAAATTAATTAAATTAAATTATAAATTATGAGCTAGCTTAAGGACTAGTTGGTTTTACTTTAAATCCCAGGAGTTGATACTCACTGGCAGGTTTTACCATATGAAACACAGGACCTCTTTTAGGAGGATATGGTAAGACTCTATCTTGCACGGAACTCACTAAAGCAGGAGCATGGGGGAGAGATATCTTCAAAGCATGGTAAGGCAAATTTATGATGTGATAAATTTTATGTGTTTTCAGCTGACATAAATTAGACCATATGACAGATCACTGACCTTACCATGACTTTAAATACACTTTATAGGCAACGTTCAAAGGGTATACTTATTAGATGGGATTTTAAATACTTGCTCATGTAACTAGTTGGTAGGCAACTTTCGACAGGTTGAAGGTTGACGGGGTGAAGCACCGTTGCAGCGCGCGGATGTGTGTGTGTATGTGTGTGAGCGCGCTCGTGCTGCAATGCCCCCCCCCCACCTTTCGCTCTCGGTCCCTCCCCCCTGCATCCACTACGTTTGCTTTTTGTACAGTATGCTAGTGGTGTTGGTGGTTTTCAAAAATTTATGTTAGTTGTTTGGTAAAATATGTTTTCTACCGTTTCCAAAACCCATGCCTTAACTCCCGGTCTTCAAACGTCGGTGCCGCGCCTAAGCACAAGCCACGACCCGCCGACTCCTGCCTTACTGTTTGTATGACCCCCCTAAAATGGTTAACGATTTTTTGGTCAAAATCAACACCTAGACGAAGATGCCTAGACGCAGAATCAAGAAAAAGCAAGACGAAAGAGTTAGACGATCATTAAGAAAAGAGGCAAAAATATCGATCGGCTTGGAACAGAAATTCACACGGGAGAAATGCACGCCGGAAATTCCGTCAACATCACATGACCGAAATTACGTCAATTTTTGAAGCCTGGTAGAAAACTGGGAGCGATGAAATATGCTCGGCGAGCGGTTACTAAAAATCGACAAGGAGAGTAGCGTTACTTGGGACTTCAAGCAGTGAAGACGTGCTGCCAGTGCGCCCCGTTTTGTAAGACTCTTATAGCTTACAAATCGATAAGTTGAACGAGAATATGCAGGGCTAAAAGCTCGTCGTGAAATCGCTGTTATGTAGTCTTGTGTGTTTTTTAAACCCTTTTGGGGAGAAAACTCTCCCAAAAGTGGTTTCCAAGATTAACATCAATGTCGTAGCGTCCTCGAGAATTTTGTGTGTTTGCTGTAGAAAGCGTGAAAGAAAAATAGAGTCAGTGAGTTTTGTAATATTTAACTGTGCTTCAAAATAGAAAAAAAAAATGTGAACAGATTAAAATCAAGACGTGGAGTAAGAGCAAAATTTTGAAATGATTAAAAACTGGGTCTGGAATTCGTCAAGCAAAAGAAGAAAGGAGTCAAGATCTCGCGAAGAAAGAGGGAATGCTTTGTTTCGGCATAGGGTGCTATCCAAAGAAAAGCCAGCGTGATGACGCCTCCTATTTGGACGAGTCCACATGGCCAATTAATAAGAGAGGGAGAAGATGAAGCCAACATTCCTAGCCAGAGGAGATATTATAGCTGGAAAGGTCAGATTTTAGCTTCTCTTTTTTTCAAATCAATTAAAAAATTTTTATTGAAGATTTTTGGGGGAAATCGCGATTTAAAAAAATTAATCTTAAATAATATTTTTTTTTAAAGGGTACACAAATATCAAGCAGTGGCTTTGCTTAATACATAAATTAGAGGGGGTAGCATTCTGTCAGGGTAAGTCCAACCACACGATGGAGGACTACACTTAACAGGTTTTATAGTTTTGAAATAAAAATAATTCACGGTAATTTGGAAATTTGAATACAGGAGTTTATAAATTGCTTAGAACATAAACAAATTAACTCAAATTTAGAAATTAAAGGAATATAATAAATAGAATGTAATATTTAGTTAAGATATTTCGTTATGAACTTTGTATCAAAGGAGCCAACAAATATGGCCTATTTAAATGTAATTTTTTTTAATAGTAGATTATACTAAATGAAAATAAATTAAAAGAGATTAAATGGTTTACAAAAGTATTTGAGAATTAATTAAAGGATAGTAAAGCAGAAAAATGGGGACAAAATTATATTTTGGAAAAACTTTCTTTCATTAAAATTAAAGTTAATTTATGTTAGATGTTAACTGAACAAAAGATAAATGGAAGATAATATTTTAGAAAACATTTTGTGGGTCTAGTGAATTAAATTTAGCTTAAGAATTTCAGATTTAGAGATAAGACATATTTCTTTCACTTACATATAGAAGTAGAAAATATTATTATGTTGTTTTTGAAATGAGTTCTGGAAGGATATCCAGATAAATGTAAAAGGTTAAAATTAATTATTTGTGAATTAATTAAACTTAAAAGAGATTAAATAGTTTACAAAATTATTTGAGAATTAATTAAAGGGTAGTAAAGCAGAAAAAAGGGTCAATTATATTTTGGAAAACATTTCTTTGATTAAAATTAAAGTTAAGTTATGTTGGATGTTAACTTAACAAAAAGATAAAAGGAAGATAATATTTTAGAAAAAAATATGTGGATCTAGTGATTTAAATTTAGCTTAAGAACTTCAGATTTAGAGATGAGACATATTTGTTTTACTTGCATATGGAAATAGAAAATATTATTATGTTGTTTTTCAAATAATTTCTGGAAGGGTATCCAGATTAAGATAAAAAGTTAAAATTGTTTGTCGATAAATTTTGGTTTTGAAAGATCGGTTGTTTATCTTAAATAAAAGAGTAAAATCAAAACTTCATTTTTTTCATAATCAAATGAAGGGATTGTTTATTTCAAATTAATTATAAGAGAATTTTAGAAAATAAAGAAAAACTTTATACAGAAAATATAGTAAATCGTGTTTTGGTATTAAATGGTTAAATAGAACAAGAATAAAATAACAATTTTAATTAAATATAACTAAATAATATCTTTCTTAGAATTTTTGATTTTAAAATAAATGAAGAAAAAAGGTTAAATGAATGTTGATAGTAAATGTTTAAAAGAAAGGGTTAAATGGGATAAGGAATTACCACTAAAATTACAATATTAATTTTTTAGAAGAGAAAAGATTTAATTTGGGTAGAAGAGAAGTCATAAAGTAAAGACTATTAAAAAGAATTGTAAAAAATTTTAAGGTGTTGTTAAACAAAGAAATATACAAACTGTGCTGTAATTATAAATAAAAAATAAAAACCAATTTTTTTACTAACTTGCAAATAAAACAGTAGTTTATTTATTAAAACAAATTTCTTACACACTCCTAAAACAAAAAGTGTCATTTCGCCATTAAGATTCGTTCAAATGAACTCCTTCCCCGGGAATGGATACCCAAAGGGTTAAATCTAAGCAAGTTAGGTTTTTTAAATTAAAGTCCAGGGACTGGTTCTCTGGCGGATTTTGGCAAGCATTTGAAAATGTTTACTTAACAACGGAAAACGTGGAGGCGGCGACGCTCGGTCATTTGACAGCACAGAAGTGGCTAACAAGGTGTTAGGGCGTTGTGCGCCGTCCGATGCAGCGCGCGCGCGCACGCGCGTGTGTGTGTGTGTGTGTGTGTGTGTGATGAATAGTTACTATCTGGAGTACATCCGTTCATTCTGCAGTGCATAAAATCGCAGTTCAGACGTTTCGCTAAACTCTAATTTATCCATGACGAGGAGAACACAACAACAGTTGAATCGCTCTTTATGCGGAGATATGGGGACCCCCCCCCCCCAGTTTTAACTTTGAAAAACATATAAAACTACAACAATTGTTCATTTATAGTAATGCTTGTGATGAAAAATGTTGAATAATATTACAAAGGAATACCTAGAACTGTGCACAATAGCGTTTAAAACTTTGTTACTATTTTCTACATCTTACAACTGTGAACAAAGATTCGCTATAGTGGTGAACTTAAGAACTAAATCAAGAAACCATTTGACACTGGAGAATGACATTTTTGTGTGTGTATTAAACGTTATTCTAGAGATTATAAAAATAGAAACATAAATGTTTGGTATAATGTTAGTGTATCTTTTTAACAGAAAAACTACGACAATGATTAATTATTTTTACTTTTTCTGCGTATATAGCAGCCCTCAAGATACATCTTACGACCGCAAGAGGGCTGTAACACACTGATTGAGAACTCCTAGATAAGGGAATATCGCATCCCCCTGGATTGCTTACTCCATATATGAAAGCACTCAATATATCAAAATAGCAAACCTCAAACTAAAGTAAAAAAGGTGGTAGTTGTACAGCTGGCTTCACCTTGTAATCACCGTTATCATCATGATAGACATGATCCTCTTCAACATTATTAATCATTATTACTGATTGCATTTATTTCAATTATATGAATCTTGGATATGATTTATATATTTTTGAAAATCTTAGACAATATTTTATTAAAATATTTTTTAAATATGACAAGGAAACACAAAATTACCTATTTGGTATTATTCCAAATACCAGAAGTGCAACAAGCCAAAAAGTATATTTTAGAATTTTCTGGGTTGTTTTATCACAGAACTCAAAACCATATAGAAAATTAAACTTTTCACTATATTCAAACATTCTTAAACTTTTTATGAATACTTTTATCTATTTGTAGTTGTGCATAAAATGTAATTAGCATTTAGTTTGGTTAACTCTCTTTAGGTTGGTTAACTGCTTTCTAAAACTATAGGATTTCACAACAATACTATAAGTCTACTATAATTAATGTCTTAAATCTACATTTTCCTACCTGTTTCTTTTTTAACGTGGAGATCTGAGCTTCAGTTTCATTAATTTCACAATCTACTTTGCTAATCTGATGGTGAAGACCATCAAGATTATAGTGGTCTTCATCTGAAGTTATGGGTTCATAATACGGCAATGGTGGAGAAATGGGCTGAAATTGTGGGTATGAAGGAGTTGTTGAAAGTATCTGTTCCTATTATGAAAATATCAATATAAGTTTTTTTTCAAATAATTAATTCTACTAGGCTATATATTTTCTATACGTCTATAAAAATGTTTTTTCATAAATAAATACAGTTCTGGTTATGATATTGTTACCAATGAGTATTTTTTTTAATCACAGATGGTTCTAATCTTACAATAATATTAATTCTTCAAATATTGTAATAAAACGCAGAAATATGTTAATAAATTCCTGTAATACAAAACAAAAAGAGGTTTTACTCCAAAGAATGTAAACAATATTTACCTTAATTGACCTAATCATCTCTATGCTATATATTCAAAGAAAAGCCTGGAATTGTAATTTCTATGAATTGTACGATCCACTTTTAACTTTTTTGTATAGAACAGGAAGTATTTTTGTTTGTAAAAAACAATTTCAACATCAGAAAAATATGAAAACATCTAAACAAAAGCAGAGTGTAACCGAGTCAGCTACGGCACTACCATCAGGGTACCAAACTGAAGATGAAGCAAAATTAAATTTTTGACTCGCATATATACAACTCGGCTTTGTATTTTGTGATAAACAACACGAATTTCAACTTTTCACAATATTCATTAATAACATGTCTGTTTCATCATTTTTGGTGTAATTTTGTAACAACTAAACTTAAAATAAAAATAAGCAACTGTCTATTTTAATGACAGTCCATGTTTACAATATTTTCAACAGAATGATAACTGTTTCAAAATTAAAATATAAACAATATAATTAATTAGTAATTCATTCATTAACTACTAATATCATAATTCATTTGATTATTCCAATAAAAACACAATATGAGAATAAGAATTTTTTGCATGAGAAAAAATTAACACATCATTGTGACAAATAATGGAACTGACATCGGAATGTTATTGTTATGCTATTATATATGTTATTATTACACATAAATTCTTATTCTAAAACATCCTTTACATTCTAAACACAATAACAATTATCTCTGCTTCAATTATCTCCTATAACCTGACCCAAACACCATTTACACGAAGAAATGAATGGGCAAGACAGCACGTCAAATAGGTCAAGGTCAGTGACCACAAGATTGTGTTAGCAGCAAATGAGTTAAATACAAACCGGAAAGTTTGTTTACCCTACTTTCAACAAACACAGGAAAGGCTTCATTGGTATATGTAGTAATGGCAAGAAGGAATTCTGTTAAATTATTAGATTAGGAAGTATTATTGACTGTCTATTATAAAATTTCTAATAACAAAAGATATAAATAATATGAACAAAATCGCACCTATTTGAGGTATACCCAAGTATATTCTACCAGTGAATAGTTTTTTTTTATTCCGCCTCAATATTGTTCATTCGATGGCTTATAAAAAAAAAACATTGAACAACAGAATTTGCTGAAAAAACAACATAAACGTCTTCTTACTTACATATGGAATATTGATGCCAAAAATAAAAACAATGAACTTTTCAGATCCAAAATAAAAATGCAATCATAACATAAATAGAAGTAAATATAAAAAAGGACAAGTTGTTAGATTAGGTTAAATAGTAGTACTAAACTAATTTTATTATTGGTAGAGTAAAATGATCAATAATAGAGAGGAGATATGGAGGCGCTCTTACAGAAATGTAAACATAATTGCAAAATGGATTGGAATCAAGCAATACATACATACCCATTGCATCTAACTGCAAATATTTATAAATACACTCTGCTTAATTTTATTGCTTATTCAAATCAAATTTGTGTGTGTGTGAGGGTGTGTGTGTGAGGGTGTGTATGTGAGGGTGTGTGTGTGAGGGTGTGTGTGTGAGGGTGTGTGTATGTGTGTGCGTGCGAATGTCATGCGTTTCAAGGGAAAAGAGGCTAGACCAAAATCTTTTCAAACATTGTTATAAGAAAAAAGTAATAAATTGTTAATTATATTAAATTACAAACGTAGCAAATGTAAGTAAAAAATTTTAGAAATGAACCACCGAAGCTAATTATAAAATTAGATAAAATATAATTGTGTTAAAAGCTAAATTAATGAAAAGGATATAATTGAAATTATGTACTAATAGGGTAATAGAAAGAAAAGTTATGTAATTGCCCCAAAAACGATAAACTGTCGAGGGAAGAAGAAATATGTCTAAAGTAGCTCAACTCACAAACGGAAAGGGTTAGAAATGTCAATCAAGTTTGTAGCAGCATCTCAAATCATGATAATGGACCATGGTTTAAGGAATTATCTAAATTTACACCACAAGGAACACTTATGAAGCCTAGCAAAAATCGGACCAAAACAAAAAGAGAAGGTTTAATAGAACACCCCCTTGCAGGTCTAAACTGGCTTGTCTAAAGTAAATAAAAACAGGGCTTGTAGAAGGTGTGGGGAACCGCCCAAGGAGAAAGCTAGTCGAGAGAGGCAAACAAGATTTAGAACCGAACGGACGTATTTTTAGCAAAGACATCCAGAGGCGTTTCCAGGATAATGTTCCGTGGCTAAACACAACAACTAGCCCTAGATGGACGTCAAGATGGTCTGCTTTGCAACGTTTCCGCGAGAACGAACTTTCTATTATTTTCGTAAAATGTAAATTAATGTAGAAAAGTATTAAAGACCGATCTAGTGTGTTTGCTGCTGACCCAAGGACTCCAGGACCACATCCGAGGGGGAACCAAGGATTCCAGGGCAACATCCGAGGGCAAGAGGAACAATCACTGTGAAGGTTTTGGGGCAAGTATAAATTTTAATAGTATAAACGAATTTTTTTAAATTTATAAATACCTAAAGAATAATTACCAGATTTTGAATTAACAGTAAAATCATCAATTAATAAAAAAGTAAATTAAAATTAAGAGAATATATAAGCAATTGACTTATTTTCAAAGAGCTTCATGAAAGGTGGTTATAAAATAAAATATTGTTCCAGTAATTAATATCAAATATGAAAAGCAAATGATTAAAGTTACATTTATTTAACAAAAAAATTAGTCTGCACACACAGAAATAATTAAAACACAGTATTACTAAGAAGTAATTTCACCTGTTGCTAATTGAATATGTGAGTAAATTTAAGTGTGTAATTTGAACTTTAAGATGCGACCTGTTCAAGGATAGACTATGAACGTTAAAAATGTTGAAAAATAATACAAGCAAAATTTTGACAAATTTTAAGAAAATGTAGAAATAAATTCAAAAATCAGTTAATATGTATTAATGTAAAAATAATTGCTTATTAAAAAAGAAATGTAAAATGAGTTAAATTTCCAGAAAACGTAAACATCATGTAATAGAGTCGATTTTAAAAAATATTTAAAATTTAACGGAATTAAACAATTTATAACCAACAGTGATTGAATTTATTAAAACCTAGAATTAAGGATAAAGTACGTTACAAATAATTTTAACCAAGGTATAAGAAATAAATTAACTCTTTTAAGTAAGGTAAAAACCATGTGGTTGGTTTTTCAAAACAAAGTCCAGGAATTTATTCACTGGCAGATCGAGCTCGACACACCACAGGTACCAGGAACTGGTAAGTCGGGTGAGATCATATTTTGACAGAGGTCGGACTGGAGGGTGTCGGCTCCCGCCGAGGAACGAGAAGTTAGGGAAGCGTATGCGTGTGAGTGTGAGCGTGTGCCTGTACGTGTGCTGCAACGGTCTAAGATACCGTGGCAAATAGGAAATAAATAATTTCCTGGTTTTTAGAAATAAAGTTGATTTTTAAATTAATCAAGTTGGGAGTTATACAAAGAATAAAGAGTGAAAAATTAAATAAAACCTTAAATAGAATAGTTAAGCTAAATTAAAAAATGTTATAAAATAAATTTGTAATAACTAACTAAATTTGAGCATCGGGAGTGAGGCGAAAACTTTCTAAGTGCTTAAAAAAGCTATCTTTAGAACCAAACCACGTAGAACTTTCATCGACATTTTAAAAGAACCAGAATAAGCCAGAATGAACATTAGAGAAAACAAAATTCAAAAAACTTGAGAAACAAAAAAGTTACAGCAGTTTAAATAAAATAGACATTTTTCAGTGTTCCAAAAATAATAATCAAACTCTGCAAGCTAAAACAGATTTGTTGCCCGACTTGCCTGTACAAGGAATAAATCGAGAGATAGCAAGCTTTGCAGGCGGGGTGAGGTAGGTTAAATTCACCGCTATATATACTAGGTCTCTAAGACTTTAGAGACAGTCTGAAATAAATTTTTAACACAAGGTGCCGCGGAACGCTATGCTGGACCGCGAGTAGGACCGTCACCAGGCCAGATGGACCAAAACCTCAGCGCTTTCGACATCCAGGACTACCAAAGGACGAAGGCTCCAGACTCAGCCTCCAGGACGCTGGAATAGAGGGAAACCACCACCGACGAACCAGGGATGGCGACTTCCGATGTCCAAGGACCAGGGAATCCAGACGAGGGACTCCAAGGACCGGCAGGAACATCTTTGGCAAGTCATTTTCTTTATCGATACCAGTCACGTCAAATTTGGTTAGTTAATTTTATTAAATTCAAACAAATCTGCAAGCTAAAACAATGACTTCACTCTTTATAAAATTTTAATAAATTGTATGCTAAATAAAATGAATTTATGTGATCAGAATATTTAAAATAATGAATATTAAACTTACAAAGGGTTTTTGGCCATAAGCCATTTATTTTAAAGGAAATGAGAATTTTTCGAATATTATAAATTTAAAATTTAAATGTCATAAAATACGAATTTACCAATTCAATATAGGAGATAAATTTTATTATGTGTAATTTGGAAAATAATTTTATGTTTATGTCAATGTAATCAATCTATATGCAAATCATAAGTTTTTAAAGCATAAGAAACAACAAGTTACTGAGTGAATTGTTTTGTTAATATAATTGTGTTGTACTTAAAAGGATAAATTTTCTTTTTTATTTAAATAAATAGAATTAAATATGTTATAAAGATCAACAGTATTTGCATTTCATCCTGTGTCAAATAATCAATAAAAACTGTTTAGCTTTTTCCAACTAATATGAAAATGATTATTAAATCAGTAAACAAATTTAATTAAATTTCATTAAATGATAATAGATAAAGCCTAATGTTTTTAAAGAGTTTCTCTCTACTAACTTCATGAGCTAGTCTAAAGATTAGTTGGTTTTTTGTATAAAAGTCCAGAGATTTATCTACTGGCAGATTGTGTTTAAAAGGACACAGGAGCCTTCTAAAATAGGTAATTTTAAACACGATCATATTTTGCACGTTCCCTTGCTGTCTCTGCAGATCATCATCAGGTGGTAAGACTCTGTGATTATTTTGTGTATTATTTTAAATGTGTTTCTTTCCAGCTGACTATTAAAATGACATGTGTGACTATACCTAGACCATACACAATTGATAAACTAATTTGGGAGAGTTTATACGTATTTTAAATAGTAGTCAGCGGGAAAAGGCTTGTTGTAGGCTTGGCCCTACGAGCGGGAAACATACACTTAACTCAGGGAGTTTAGCACGGTTTTACAAGCAGGGTGATAGGCAGATTTTTGGTTGTTTATAAATAAGTTTTCTTGTAAACAACAAAACTTTGGTATTCTGCAAGAAGGGATATAACAAACAGCAAACCGCAGAGTAGCGGCAGAGGAGAGTAAGATGGGGGGGACGTTGCAGTGCGTGTGGTTTTTTATTTACTAATTTTCTCATGTTTACCAAACTTTACCTTAGGTTTACTTACAATTGCTTTGCTAAAAATAATATGTTAATATTTTTTTTGTAAAATACTTATCCATTGTAATATAACTCACAAACCTTAAAACGATCTGTAAGCACTTGAGAAAAACCATAGACTTTACACACAAAAGAACTTCTTCAATATTCAATCGCCTATTCATTGTAAAATACCGCACAAACTTAGAAACGATCTGTAAATAGATGGGAAACCCCATTGACTTTGGATACAAAAGAATGGTGACTATGTATTCTGTGTGGTATTTATTGTCCATGTAGTTGGAAATATTTAACCTAAAATACAGCACAATACATAGTAAAACAAATCGTAAATGTACGGCAATGCTAATCTCAGAGAAATGGTAGAACGTACATATACAGGAATGCTCCCGCTGGCTGTTTCACGATGTCACATATTGGTACTGCTAATCAAAGGGTTAAACAAATTCTACTGTATATAATTTTCTAAAATCCTATAAATATATTATTTTATCAAAATAATCAGATAATGCAATGAAGTGTCTTACATTACTTATTTATTCAAAATGACATACCAATTCCTCATCGGAGCCGTATTTCTCCAATGAAGCATGAGCCTTGCGTGCCTTTTTCTGTGAACAAAGTTTAATTATAATAATAAAATAAAACGTGAATAATAATAAAGCTACAACATTATAAACACAATTATTACTCAATAATATGTAAACTGGGCAGTCATATGAAACCTTTAAAATTATTTGACACCTAAATCACTATGTAACTGTCAACCTGACAATCATACTATTATTATCACTGTGTAAATATCAAGTCTTGAATGAGGTATAATACTTGAGAATTTTATTGTCTATGGTGATTGACAAACTTCAACATTGCTACTAAACTAATTACTGAATTTATAATTCAACACTTTTTAAATTAAGAACAAATAATATAGCATGGGCCAAAGTAAAAAAATTCTGTACGATTCCATTATCGATAAAACTTTGGTGTTGCTCATTCACAATGTTCTACAAGTAATGTACATTTTAAAGACAATTTTTTAACTTACTTCCTGTTCTTCTTTACCAATTAAAATTTAAACTTTTATACAATATAAAAAATTAAATAGCTAAATAAAACCTAATAGAAAGAAAATACAAGAGTTGCAAAGCAGACGGAATACATTGGAACGGATCATCGGGGCTAATATATAAAAAAAACGGACGTATTTTTAGCAAAGACATCCAGAGGCGTTTCCAGGATGATGTTCCATGGCTAAACACAACAACTAGCCCTAGATGGACATCAAGATGGTCTGCTTTGCGACGTTTCCGCGAGAACGAACTTTCTATTATTTTTGTAAAATGTAAATTAATGTAGAAAAGTATTAAAGACGGCCCTTACACCGATCTAGTGTGTTTGCTGCTGACCCAAGCACTCCAGGACCACATCCGAGGGGGAACCAAGGATTCCAGGGCAACATCCGAGGGCAAGAGGAACAATCACAGTGAAAGTTTTGGGGCAAGTATAAATTTTAATAGTATAAACCAAATTTTTTAAATTTAAAAATACCTAAAGAATAATTACCAGATTTTGAATTAACAGTAAAATCATCAATTAATAAAAAAGTAATTTAAAATTAAGAGAATATACAAGCAATTGACTTATTTTCAAAAAGATTCATGAAAGGTGGTTATAAAATAAAATATTGTTCCAGTAATTAATATCAAATATGAAAAGCAAATGATTAAAGTTACTTTTATTTAACAAAAAAATTAGTCTATCCACTTGATATTCAAAATAAGAAATAAAGTAATGTATTTAAAAGTTAATGTCATAGGTATCAAGAGAATCTTGAAACAAAAGAATATGAAGTGATTTACTTTATAATCACAGTTTAAAATGTTCTATGTCCATATATCCGATTTGAAGAAAACAGGATTAGATAATTGATTAAAAATAAATCAAGGGAAATACTTACTAAAGTCCAGCAGAATTATGTGTGGGAGCACAGATATAATTAAAACACAGTATTACTAAGAAGTAATTTCACCTGTTGCTTTCATGAAAGGGTTATATGGACATGCAATAAAACAAATTAATATAAATTATTTTCTTGTCTAATTGAATATGTGAGTAAATTTAAGTGTCTAATTTGAACTTTAAGATGCGACCTGTTCAAGGATAGACTATGAACATTAAAAATGTTGAACAATAATATAAGCAAAATTTTGACAAATTTTAAGAAAATGTAGAAATAAATTCAAAAATTAGTTAATATGTATTTAATGTAAAAATAATTTCTTATTAAAAAAGAAATGTAAAATGAGTTAAATTTCCAGAAAAAGTAAACATCATGTAATAGAATCGATTTTAAAAAATATTTCAAATTTAGAGAATTAAACAATTTATAACAAACAGTGATTGAATTTATTAAAACCATCCTGTGGTGAAATTAATTGATTAAAATTCATTGAATGTTTCCAGTCATTAAAAAAAGTAGAGATTAAATAAATAACATAGAATTCAGGATAAAGTCCGTTACAAATAATTTTAACCAAGGTATAAGAAATAAATAACTCTTAAGTAAGGTAAAAACCTTGTGGTTCGTTTTTCAAAACAAAGTCCAGAAATTTATTCACTGGCAGATCGAGCTCGACCCATCACAGGTACCAAGAACTGGTAAGTCGGCTGAGATCATATTTTGACCGCGGTCGTACTGGAGGGTGACGGCTCCTGCCGAGGAACGAGAAGTTAGGGAAGCGTGTGCGTGTGAGTGTGAGCGTGTGCCTGTACGTGTGCGTGTGTTTTTTTATTTACTAATTTTCTCATGTTAACCAAACTTTACCTTAGGTTTACTTACAATTGCTTTGCTAAAAATAGTATGTTAATCTTGTTTTTTGTAAAATACTTATTCATTGTAATATAACCCACAAACCTAAAAACGATCTGTAAACACTTGAGAAAAACCATAGACTTTAAACACAAAAGATCTTCTTCATTTTTCAATCGCCTATTCATTGTAAAATACCGCACAAACTTAGAAACGATCTGTAAATAGATGGGAAACCCGATTGACTTTGGATAGAAAAGAATGGTGACTATGTACTCTGAGTGGTATTTATTGTCCATGTAGTTGAAAATATTTAACCTAAAATACAGCACAATACATAGTAAAACAAATCGTAAATGTACGGCCTAGCTAATCTCAGAGAAATGGTAGAACGTACATATACAGGAATGCTCCCTCTGGCTGTTCCACAATCTCACATATTGGTACTGCTAATCAAAGAGTTAAACAAATTCTACTGTATATAATTTTCTAAAATCCTATAATTATATTATTTTATCAAAATAATCAGATAATGCAATGAAGTGTCTTACATTACTTATTTATTCAAAATGACATACCAATTCCACATTGGAGCCGTATTTCTCCAATGAAGCATGAGCCTTGCGTGCCTTTTTCTGTCAAAGAAAAAACGGCAAATCCAAGTCAGACAAGCAAATCGAGGGTGGGGGAATAGAGACGATAACTGTCGCTGAGCGTTTAGGCGCGCTCTCGTAATTAGGCCACTGACCAGAAAGGTCATAGTTTCTGTTAAATTAGCAAAAATACCAAAATGGATTTCTAGAACATAAACTCGAGGCCGCGGAGTGCGGGAATAATGTAGTATGTCTTAATTTATGTCTAGTGAAAACTAGACATCGAAATATGAAAAATCACGGTTAAAATTTTCATTTGTCAAGAAACTGGCTTCGCCGAATTTGTCCGTTCCTGCTTCCTGGATGAACCGAATTCCAGACGAGAAGAACTACCAGTCTGGAAGCGATGGCCTTGGACCTTGGGACGTATCATGGAAAGTGCGAGATTTGGGCAAGTCATGATTTCTATACAACTTTAGTAATTAAATAAAATTTGATCTTGAAATACGTTCCAAAGATTCAAAGATTCAAATAAATGCTTTAAATGTGTAAAATTATAAATAATACCTTATTTCCTTGAAAATTAAATTAAAAAATTGGAAATTACAAAATTATTTAGTTATAAAAATGGTTATGTAAAAATGTTCAAATGTTTGCAAATATAGAAAAATAGTAAAGTATAAGGAAAAAGATAGAAAGAATATTAGGCATATTTATAAAATAAATTCATTCATAATATCTAAGGAAATGCAGTAAAGTTTGTTACAACCAATAGTTAAATAAACTGGGAAAAAATATTTATAAATATTTAACTTGTAGAAAAATATAAATAATTTCCCAACCAGAAATTATTAAACAAAATCAATCACAAATTATTTAGTATTTTCTGAATGAGTCATAAAATTTGAAATTTAGTTTTAATTAAAATATTTCAATTTATATATATAAATTCATAAGCTTGTAAATCAATGATTTCTGTGGCAGTAGAATTAGTAACAAATTTGGTTAAAATAATACAATATGTAAATTTATTGAATGTCATTTAACTGCTGGCACAAAATAAGATCATAAATTAAATTTGAAATTTATAATAATTGAAATAAACTTAGCCAACCTCCCTGCAATAAATATCAAAGTAATTTTAGTTTATTCAAGGAAAATTTAATTTATGTTTTGTTAGCTAAGGACTTTAAGATAGTACCATTTGAAAGTATATATTCAATTTATTTCAGTTACAAATTTCTTTATTATTAAATTCAGTTTCCAACAACAGCCAAAAGAGTAATTTTTATTGAATTAATCCTGTGTACAATAATAATAAATTTAATTATTTCCCAACTAGTAAATTATAATAGTAAATTAATAAAATCAATACAATTATTAAAATTCAGCCTATTAGAGTCAGTCATATTTATTTAATAATAAATAGCTAGAAATCAATGTGCAACCTAAAGATAATCGAGCAACCCATCCAGAGAAATTAATTAAATTAAATTATAAATTATCAGCTGGCTTAAGGACTAGTTGGTTTTACTTTAAAGCCCAGGAGTTGATACTCACTGGCAGGTTTTACCATATGAAACACAGGACCTCTTTTAGGAGGATATGGTAAGACTCTATCTTGCACGGAACTCACTAAAGCAGGAGCATGGGGGAGAGATATCTTCAAAGCATGGTAAGGCAAATTTATGATGTGATCAATTTTATGTGTTTTCAACTGACATAAATTAGACCATATGACAGATCACTGACCTTACCATGACTTTAAATACACTTTATAGGCAACGTTCCCAGGGTATACTTATTAGATGGGATTTTTAAATACTTGCTCATGTAACTAGTTGGTAGGCAACTTTCGACAGGTTGAAGGTTGACGGGATGAAGCACCGTTGCAGCGCGCGGATGTGTGTGTGTATGTGTGTGAGCGCGCTCGTGCTGCAATGCCCCCCCCCCACCTTTCGCTCTCGGTCCCTCCCCCCTGCATCCACTTCGTTTGCTTTTTGTACAGTATGCTAGTGGTGTTGGTGGTTTTCAAAAATTTATGTTAGTTGTTTGGTAAAATATGTTTTCTACCGTTTCCAAAACCCATGCCATAATTCCCGCTGTTCAAACGTCGGTGCCGCGCCTAAGCACAAGCCACGACCCGCCGACTCCTGCCTTACTGTTTGTATGACCCCCCTAAAATGGTTAACGATTTTTTGGTCAAAATCAACACCTAGACGAAGATGCCTAGACGCAGAATCAAGAAAAAGCAAGACGAAAGAATTAGACGATCATTAAGAAAAGAGGCAAAAATATCGATCGGCTTGGAACAGAAATTCACACGGGAGAAATGCACGCCGGAAATTCCGTCAACATCACATGACCGAAATTACGTCATTTTTTGAAGCCTGGTAGAAAACTGGGAGCGATGAAATATGCTCGGCGAGCGGTTACTAAAAATCGACAAGGAGAGTAGCGTTACTTGGGACTTCAAGCAGTGAAGACGTGCTGCCAGTGCGCCCCGTTTTGTAAGACTCTTATAGCTTACAAATCGATAAGTTGAACGAGAATATGCAGGGCTAAAAGCTCGTCGTGAAATCGCTGTTATGTAGTCTTGTGTGTTTTTTAAACCCTTTTGGGGAGAAAACTCTCCCAAAAGTGGTTTCCAAGATTAACATCAATGTCGTAGCGTCCTCGAGAATTTTGTGTGTTTGCTGTAGAAAGCGTGAAAGAAAAATAGAGTCAGTGAGTTTTGTAATATTTAACTGTGCTTCAAAATAGAAAAAAAAAATGTGAACAGATTAAAATCAAGACGTGGAGTAAGAGCAAAATTTTGAAATGATTAAAAACTGGGTCTGGAATTCGTCAAGCAAAAGAAGAAAGGAGTCAAGATCTCGCGAAGAAAGAGGGAATGCTTTGTTTCGGCATAGGGTGCTATCCAAAGAAAAGCCAGCGTGATGACGCCTCCTGTTTGGACGAGTCCACATGGCCAATTAATAAGAGAGGGAGAAGATGAAGCCAACATACCTAGCCAGAGGAGATATTATAGCTGGAAAGGTCAGATTTTAGCTTCTCTTTTTTTCAAATCAATTAAAAAATTTTTATTGAAGATTTTTGGGGGAAATCGCGATTTTAAAAAATTAATCTTAAATAATATTTTTTTTCAAAGGGTACACAAATATCAAGCAGTGGCTTTGCTTAATACATAAATTAGAGGGGGTAGCATTCTGTCAGGGTAAGTCCAACCACACGATGGAGGACCACACTTAACAGGTTTTATAGTTTTGAAATAAAAATAATTCACGGTAATTTGGAAATTTGAATACAGGAGTTTATAAATTGCTTAGAACATAAACAAATTAACTCAAATTTAGAAATTAAAGGAATATAATAAATAGAATGTAATATTTAGTTAAGATATTTCGTTGTGAACTTTGTATCAAAGGAGCCGACAAATATGGCCTATTTAAATGTAATTTTTTTTATAGTAGATTATACTAAATGAAAATAAATTAAAAGAGAATAAATGGTTTACAAAAGTATTTGAGAATTAATTAAAGGATAGTAAAGCAGAAAAATGGGGACAAAATTATATTTTGGAAAAACTTTCTTTCATTAAAATTAAAGTTAATTTATGTTAGATGTTAACTGAACAAAAGATAAATGGAAGATAATATTTTAGAAAACATTTTGTGGGTCTAGTGAATTAAATTTAGCTTAAGAATTTCAGATTTAGAGATAAGACATATTTCTTTCACTTACATATAGAAGTAGAAAATATTATTATGTTGTTTTTGAAATGAGTTCTGGAAGGATATCCAGATAAATGTAAAAGGTTAAAATTAATTATTTGTGAATTAATTAAACTTAAAAGAGATTAAATAGTTTACAAAATTATTTGAGAATTAATTAAAGGGTAGTAAAGCAGAAAAAAGGGTCAATTATATTTTGGAAAACATTTCTTTGATTAAAATTAAAGTTAAGTTATGTTGGATGTTAACTTAACAAAAAGATAAAAGGAAGATAATATTTTAGAAAAAAATATGTGGATCTAGTGATTTAAATTTAGCTTAAGAACTTCAGATTTAGAGATGAGACATATTTGTTTTACTTGCATATGGAAATAGAAAATATTATTATGTTGTTTTTCAAATAATTTCTGGAAGGGTATCCAGATTAAGATAAAAAGTTAAAATTGTTTGTCGATAAATTTTGGTTTTGAAAGATCGGTTGTTTATCTTAAATAAAAGAGTAAAATCAAAACTTCATTTTTTTCATAATCAAATGAAGGGATTGTTTATTTCAAATTAATTATAAGAGAATTTTAGAAAATAAAGAAAAACTTTATACAGTAAATATAATATAGTAAATCTTGTTTTGGTATTAAATGGTTAAATAGAACAAGAATAAAATAACAATTTTAATTAAATATAACTAAATAATATCTTTCTTAGAATTTTTTATTTTAAAATAAATGAAGAAAAAAGGTTAAATGAATGTTGATAGTAAATGTTTAAAAGAAAGGGTTAAATGGGATAAGGAATTACCACTAAAATTACAATATTAATTTTTTAGAAGAGAAAAGATTTAATTTGGGTAGAAGAGAAGTCATAAAGTAAAGACTATTAAAAAGAATTGTAAAAAATTTTAAGGTGTTGTTAAACAAAGAAATATACAAACTGTGCTGTAATTATAAATAAAAAATAAAAACCAATTTTTTTACTAACTTGCAAATAAAACAGTAGTTTATTTATTAAAACAAATTTCTTACACACTCCTAAAACAAAAAGTGTCATTTCGCCATTAAGATTCGTTCAAATGAACTCCTTCCCCGGGAATGGATACCCAAAGGGTTAAATCTAAGCAAGTTAGGTTTTTTAAATTAAAGTCCAGGGACTGGTTCTCTGGCGGATTTTGGCAAGCATTTGAAAATGTTTACTTAACAACGGAAAACGTGGAGGCGGCGACGCTCGGTCATTTGACAGCACAGAAGTGGCTAACAAGGTGTTAGGGCGTTGTGCGCCGTCCGATGCAGCGCGCGCGCGCGCGCGTGTGTGTGTGTGTGTGTGTGTGTGATGAATAGTTACTATCTGGAGTACATCCGTTCATTCTGCAATGCATAAAATCGCGGTTTGACGTTTCGCTAAACTAAATTTATCCATGACGAGGAGAACACAACAACAGTTGAATCGCTCTTTATGCGGAGATATGGGGACCCCCCCCCCAGTTTTAACTTTGAAAAACATATAAAATTACAACAATTGTTCATTTATAGTAATGCTTGTGTTGAAAAATGTTGAATAATATTACAAAGGAATACCTAGAACTGTGCACAATAGCGTTTAAAACTTTGTTACTATTTTTCTACATCTTACAACTGTGAACAAAGATTCGCTATAGTGGTGAACTTAAGAACTAAATCAAGAAACCATTTGACACTGGAGAATGACATTTTTGTGTGTGTATTAAACGTTATTCTAGAGATTATAAAAATAGAAACATAAATGTTTGGTACAATGTTAGTGTATCTTTTTAACAGAAAAACTACGACAATGATTAATTATTTTTACTTTTTCTGCGTATATAGCAGCCCTCAAGATACATCTTACGACCGCAAGGGGACTGTAACACACTGATTGAGAACTCCTAGATAAGGGAATATCGCATCCCCCTGGATTGCTTACTCCATATATGAAAGCACTCAATATATCAAAATAGCAAACCACAAACTAAAGTAAAAAAGGTGTTAGTTGTACAGCTGGCTTCACCTTGTAATCACCGTTATCATCATGATAGACATGATCCTCTTCAACATCATTAATCATTATTAGTGATTGCATTTATTTCAATTATATGAATCTTGGATATGATTTATATATTTTTGAAAATCTTGGACAATATTTTATTAAAATATTTTTTAAATATGACAAAGAAACACAAAATTACCTATTTGGTATTATTCCAAATACCAGATGTGCGACAAGCCAAAAAGTATATTTTAGAATTTTCTGGGTTGTTTTATCACAGAACTCAAAACCATATAGAAAATTAAACTTTTCACTATATTCAAACATTCTTAAACTTTTTATGAATACTTTTATCTATTTGTAGTTGTGCATAAAATGTAATTAGCATTTAGTTTGGTTAACTCTCTTTAGGTTGGTTAACTGCTTTCTAAAACTATAGGATTTCTAAACAATACTATAAGTCTACTATAATTAATGTCTTAAATCTACATTTTCCTACCTGTTTCTTTTTTAACGTGGAGATCTGAGCTTCAGTTTCATTAATTTCACAATCTACTTTGCTAATCTGATGGTGAAGACCATCAAGATTATAGTGGTCTTCATCTGAAGTTATGGGTTCATAATACGGCAATGGTGTAGAAATGGGCTGAAATTGTGGGATGTATGAAGGAGTTGTTGAAAGTATCTGTTCCTATTATGAAAATATCAATATAAGTTTTTTTCAAATAATTAATTCTACTAGGCTATATATTTTCTATACGTCTATAAAAATGTTTTTTCATAAATAAATACAGTTCTGGTTATGATATTGTTACCAATGAGTATTTTTTTTAATCACAGATGGTTCTAATCTTACAATAATATTAATTCTTCAAATATTGTAATAAAACGCAGAAATGTGTTAATAAATTCCTGTAATACAAAACAAAAAAAGGTTTTAATCCAAAGAATGTAAACAATATTTACCTTAATTGACCTAATCATCTCTATGCTATATATTCAAAGAAAAGCCTGGAATTGTAATTTCTATGAATTGTACGATCCACTTTTAATTTTTTTTTTGCATAGAAGTGGAAGTATTTTTGTTTGTAAAAAACAATTTCAACATCAGAAAAATATGAAAACATTTAAACAAAAGCAGAGTGTAACCGAGTCAGCTACGGCACTACCATCAGGGTACCAAACTGAAGATAAAGCAAAATTAAATTTTTGACTCGCATATATA
>JBAIZL010000002.1:133268739-133296239 GCA_036971475.1 Prosapia bicincta | reverse complement strand
AATCATACAATCTGGTCATTAAGGTGTGTGATGCCTTTAAATAGAATTTTCCCCGAGATATAGTGACTCAAAGGGCTAAATATCAGTAAGTTAAGTTTTTAAAATCAAAGTCCAGTGACTGGTTCTCTGGCAGAATTTGGCAAGCTACAGGTTCTGGCTCGTGTCAGATCTGCTTGTTTCAAATTTTACCTGCGTCGACAGGTAAGTCTGGTTTCGGAGGAAAACAACGGCCAAGAGGTGGAATCTGCGTGCACTGGGTGGTAGAACGCCGCATATAGGTAATGGCGCCCATAGCCGGTGGGGCACGAAATTAATATCCTGGTAAAATCAAAAGTAGTTGTCATGCCCTAACCCCATACGAGTTGAGGTTATAGACTCACTCGTTAAACAACATCGGTCTCTTAAATTAAAAAAGGCATAGCTTAATTTGACCTAGGATATTTAAGAAATTAATTGATGTATTGTACATTAGCTAAAATATTGTTTTATAGTAGCAATAATAAATACCGCCCTAATTTAGCTAGAATAATGCCCTGAAATAACAAGAATACAAGCATGAAGTAACAAAAACAGTATCCTGAAGCTGCAAAAATATTAATCTGAAGTACAATAGTAAAACATTTCTCTGAAGTAGCAAGAATACTGCCTTAAAATGGCTAGAATAATGCCCTCAAGTAACAAAAATAAAATACCTAGATAGTGCAAAAATTCAATACTGAAGTAATAAAAACAATATCCTCAAGCTGCAAAAATACTCATCTAAAGTACAGTAGTTTAGAAAATACCTTTGAAGTAGCAAGAATATGGCCTTAAAATAGCTAGAATAATGCCCTGAAGTAAGCACACATGCGCGTGTGCGTGCGTGTGTTTGTGTGCGCGCGCGCATGTGTGTGTGTGTGTGTGTGTGTGTTGTAACGGGGTAAAATGTGACATTTAAGCGTTACAATAGATCGTTTTAATTGAAAAATTTTAAATAATTTAAATTCATAGAGCCGAGTCATGAGGCCTGGGTATAATGCCTTAAGCATAATAATTAATAATTTTAGCAATTAAAATTAATATAGACAACGCCTTTCGCAGGGACAAGGGGTATTATAAATTTAAAAGAGGCAGAAAAGTCGAAATCAAGGTAGAGGGACCATCGCCATTTCAGCAGACGCAAAGAAGAAAAAATAAAAGGCAAATCAAAAGAAAAAACATCAATGGAGGCCAAATTTGGAAGTTACAGCGAAATTAATGAATTTCAAAAAATTTCGACCATAGTATGGATGACGATTTGAAAGTCGACAGGATATGACGAGCATCCGGCGTCCAGGTCACGCCACATCTAGCAGTTTCGCGATTGGCTAAGGGTTGTCCCATGGGGGAAGCGTATGCGTTGGAAGGGCCGAACTAAATGTTAGCGTGGTTCCAGAGTTCGAGCAGGCCGGACGTGTAGCTTAGTTCCGCTTTGTAAAAATATCGATTTTTTCAAAGTGTACATGAACAACAGAATGCAGGGCTAAGGAGTTCGAGCGTGTTGCTAAGATGTAGTCTTGTGCGTTTCAGAAACCGTTTTGCAGGGGAATCTCCCCAAAAGCCGTTTCCTACGAACTTATCATCAGGTCGTGGCGTCCGTAAACAAAGAAGTTACAGTAAATCAGTAGACGTTAAAAAAAAAAAATTAGATAGAAGTGGAGAAATTGAATAGTACCTAACGTAAAATTATTAAAGGAGTAAATTATTTTAAATTAAAGAAATCCATTGTTTAAAAGACAGTTAAAAAAGGGTAAAGTCGTAAGAAATTTGAACTAAAATTGAAAATTAATTGAGACTGAAATAAGAATACAATTAGAGACTGTGTTTGGACAAATTCCTAGAGAACTGAATGCAAAATTTTTACAACTTAAATATCAAAATTCAAGTGGTAAAACTTGCAACGTTTTGTTCGGTCCAGAAGGCATCATAACAGCGAAGAGTCGTAGGGACGCTAAACTGGACGGGTACAAGAAATGGCGTGTCGAGAGAGGGAGAATGCCTGACCAGACATCTTCAAACAGCTTAGGCGCAGGATAAGGATGAGTGCCAACTCTAACAGATCAGAACTTAGCTTCTCTTTTTTCAAATTAAAATATATATATTCAAATTTTGGGGAAATTTAAAATTTTAAAATGATTTTTGTATAAAATTTCAAAAATGTGAAAGACCTAACATAGTGGCTTTTTTTAAGAAACAAGATGGTGGTGACGTCATTATGACTAAGTCAGCTACTCAAAACGACGGACACCACCTAGTAAAATAAAAAGGCCCTAGTATGAATTATTTAAAATAAATATGAAAGGTAAAGAAATATTTTGAAATGAAGTAAAGACAGATTTGAAAATTAAAATTTATGATACTTCAACTGAAAATTGCAGTTTAAAGTTTAAAACAAATTAGAATAAATATATAAAAAATTTAATTGAAAATATTTTATTCGAATTAAATAAAAACATAAGAAATGACCGTTTAACGTAAGATTGTGTTGAATAGATGTCAACTCTGTAAGAAAGACAAATAACATGAAAAAAGGCTGTTTCAAAATTAGTTACAAAATTTAAGTTTCTAAAATGTGAGTTAATTTATTAGACAAAGAACGCCGATTTTTTTCTTTAGATAATTGATGTTACAAAATATGTTGAGTTGTGGTAAAAAGGTCTATGAATTAAAATTAACTTTTGAAATTCAAGTATGTGGGATTTCTGAGTAAATTTAACTTAGAAAAAGAGTTAAAGATATTTCAATGGTTAGTAATAAGTTCATTTTCAGAGCTAATTTGTTCTCAAGGTCTCAAATACCAAATCTGAAAAAAAGGAAATTCATGTTAAAATGAAAGGGTCGTTTTAAATGAAGTTGTTTAAAAATCTCAAAAATATTGTGGAATCAAGTTAAAGTAAGTTTTTTATTAAAAGTAGAAGTTTCGAATTTTATAAAAATTTAAATGATAAAGTTTACGTATTTTAAAGATAACAAGGAAGAGATTATTTAAAATTTAAATTAAATATTACAGGTAAGATAAGGTATTGTAAAATATTAATTTTGTTACAAAAGGGGAAAGAAAATTATTTTGACTAAAGGAGAATATATATTAAAGAAATAAAGAAGAGTTTAAATTGTAAAAAAATTACAAACTTTGCTGTAATGTAAATACAATATACAGATTATAAAAAGGAATGGTTTTACTAACTTGCAACAAGAACAGTGATTATATTTATTTAAACAAATTTCTTATACACTCCTAAATCAAATGGTCATCATACCGAAGATGCCTTAAAAAGAACTCATTCCCTGGGAACGGATACCCAAAGGGTAAAATCTCAGCGTGTTAGGTTTTTATATTAAGTCCAGTGACTGGTTCTCTGGCAGATTTTGGCAAGAGTTGCACAGGGTTAGGCCCCGGGCAGAGTGTGTGTGTGTGTGTGTGTGTGTGTGTAAATATCAAAGCGCAGCTAATACCCTTAATCTCGACACGTTCCTGAATATTTCCGCAAGGAAACTGAAATATTCAACAAAGCATCTTGGATTCTAATCCGTACTCAGCCATTACCTCCTAATATTAAAATTGTGGTTTAAATGAACAAAAATAAATTTAAATAAACACTAGAAGTCTTATATTAGACACCGGTAGTGTATCTGGATTGCATATATTACGCCTTGCAGTATTGGTCTAGTAGCTTACTTATAAACTTCGGTTACTAAAAAGACTAGCACACTGTTTTTTTTATTGTGGTCGTACTTTTATAGTGTGTGTGTATATATATATATATATATATATATATATATATATATGTATATGATGAATAGTTGCTATCAGTATAGTGAATAGTGACTCGCTCTTCTACTGTTGTTGGGTTCACCTTGTCAATGCTGGATGAGATTCTAGCGAAATGTAGGAACTGCGAATTTATGGACTGTAGAATGAACGGATGTACTCCAGTTAGTAACTATTCATCATATTTTTCCATCCGTGAAGGAATACGTATCAGCATATATATATATATATATATATATATATATATATATATATATATATATATATATATATATATATATATATATATATTTATTTATTTATTTATTTATTTATTTATATATACATTATTATTATGTATATATTTTCGATAATAATAAAAAAAATATGGAAAATACGATGGTATAATATTTATAAAAACATTCCCAAAACCTTTTTTAATATTACAAGTAACTTAGTAACAATGGCTTTTAATAATTTTAAAATTCTGGAATAAACGAAGTAAAACATTCATTAATCACTTAAACAATAGTTTATGACTATCCGAACTTTAAATTTTGTAAATTTGTTAAAACTTGCTGAGACAGAACGTTTTCGATCGCTATATGGCGATCTCCAACAGCGTCTTCTGCTTGGAGAAGCCGTGTCAATCGGTGACGGTTTTAAAGGCAGTTTTCGATAGTATCAAAGAGTATGTGTGATTTGAATTGTGTTTGTTCGCTTAATATATTTGTACTTTGTGTTTTTGTGTGTCTGTAAATTTCATCTTGTTCTAGTGTGTTGAGATGGGGTCCTTTTTTTGTTGATGTGTAGGATTTCTAGGTTATGGTAAATGTCTGTGTATTTATGTCCTGTTTCTTTTAGGTGATTGTAAAATGCTGAGTTGGTGTTCTGTTTGTGTTCCACAACTCCTCGTTTAAAGCTGCGACCTGTTTGTCCAATGTAGAATTTGTTACATTCGTTGCAGTCCAGTTTGTATACGTCTGGTGCTTGTAGTTTATCTTTGTTGTTGGTGTTGTGTTCTATTTTGTATTGTAACTTGTTATTAGTTTTGTATGCTATTTTGTATCCTGTGTTTTTGAAATTTGTGGGCTATTTTATTTGATGTTCTGTTTATGTATGGTATTGTGATGTATTTGTTTTCCCTCTCTGTAATGTTCATTTTAGTGTTGTTTTGTATATTGTGCCATAGTTTGTCTAATTAGTTAATTGGTGTTCTCGTTATTTTTTTGTACTTTGTATTTTGTGTGTCTGTAAATTTCATATTGTTCTAGTGTGTTGAGATGGGATCCTTTTTTTGTTGATGTGTAGGATTTCTAGGTTATGGTAAATGTCTGTGTATTTGTATCCCGTTTCTTTTATGTGATTGTAAAATGTGAGTTGGTGTTCTGTTTGTGTTCCCCTGATACTCTGTTCATCTGTTCCTTTAATACTATCGAAAACCTGCCTTTAAAATCGGGCTAGGCCCGACATCTCCAAGCAGAAGACACTGATGAAGATCGGCACATAGCGATCGAAAACGTTCTGTCTTAGTAAGTTTTAAAAAATTTACTAAATTTAAAGTTCGGATAGTCGTAAACTATTGTTTAAACGATTGATAAGATTCATCGAACGTAATGGACTACAAAATTCAAGAATAAAACATTCAGGTTTCCTAGTCTTGTAGTGAGAAGCGCTACCTTCCTGTCAGTCTCAGTTACAACGCAGTGTAATAATAACGTCATCGACGTTTGATGATGATGGTGTTATTGGATAGTTCCTCAATTGATGATGAATTTTTGGGAGAAAGAAGGTTATACTGGACTAACAATATCAATAAAGCTCGCGAGACTAGTGAACAGTTCGTAACACTTTACGAAAAACTCCGAATTTTTAATTCACTCCGAAAGTTGTCCCACAAATGTTTCCATTGTTCTTTACTGCAATATCTTAATTCTATGCTACAAGAAACGAAAAATAATATTGTTAACAATTCTATTATTGTGGGTATTAGTGTTAAAAACTATATTACATATTGTCGAGCGGCACATTTATGTCCTTCTTCAGATTGATCCCACAACGGAGGTCTTTCTTGAATCGAACTAATTCATATTTTATTATCAATATTCACCATAACAGTATTTTTGAATTAACAAAATATATAGAACAAAACAATATATAAAGTATAAAGAACTTGAAACAATAAAGAAACAATATATTGCGTAATGTTTCTTAGCAATGAAACACTGAACGAATGCAGAACGCTTGAATTGGGGGAAGGTAGGACTGCACAAAAGGGCTCGGCAAGGCCAGGATTGTATTTGAAAGCTCCCGTTTAAACACTGCGTATTTAGTGACCAAGCGAAAAACGCACGGCTCGGCATCGCCCGGTCCGGCTTTGGTTTTGAAACCCCATTAACGCAATTTTATTTCAGATTATTGTGCTGGGTTGAGTAATTGTAAAAACGTATGTCGTGGCCCCCCTCATGTAGTCGACAAACCGAGGGGGGAAGAGGGGACATTGCGGAAAAAGCACTGTACTTGAACCTATGTACCTTTTAAACTATAAAAGGTAACCAAGAAAATGCTTTTATACTCATGAAAATAAAGAGTTCTAAAATGGTTCTGCGTAAAAATGACTAATACCTACTGAGTAAAAAATTATTTTTCTTAAAACTTTTACATTTACGTTGGTTTTTTTGTGAATTTCCATTTAAAAATAACCCATTGCTGTAAACTTAAGCCGGAAACTAGGATGAAAGTTTGTGTCAAGATATCTGGAATTTAAACAATAATTATTCAAATTTATACACATAAATATATACTAATATCACTATAATGTTCGTATCTAAATCATAGTAACTTTGGAACACTATGTCCGATTTCGATCTAATTTGATAAGCAGATGTAATTTGTTATTTGTGGGAATATGTTTGTTAATAGGAAGAATCGATCAATCACAAGTTGACTTTTCGCACGCCTTTTATAATATGGAAAATGGATTAGTGGAGATCCACGAGTTTACTAAGGTCCCAAAGCAATGGGCGCGATACATTACAGTGCCTGAAAACAAGCGATATCTTATTGCAAACATGTCGTGTACCTGGATTGCATATATTACGCCTTGCAGTATTGGCCTAGTAACTATCTTACAAACCCACTTTTCTAGAAAGTCCCTGTCTGGCACACTGTGTTTTTAATTATAGAAGTACTTTATAGTATATAGTATGTGTATATATATATATATATATATATATATATATATATATATATATATATATATTACAGAATTCTTTAGTATTCCTGATGATGTTGGTACTGTTTGCCAACTTAAAGCTTTGAATTGTACATTCAATAAATTATTCTTGTATTTGTATCTTGTCTTATTTCTTTATATATATTGTAACATAAAGTACGAGGCTTTAGAGTAATTTCAGTTAGTAGCAAAAATAATTATCTGTAGGATTAAGCAAAGAAGACAGAAATAGTTTGGTAAAGTGCCGACAAAGGTAATGTGCGAAGATCAACAACAAAAACAAGCGGAAGATTTAAACACATTCAAAATTAACACGGGACAATGTATTACTGACAACCATGAGTTAAAAAGTTAGACTACCACCTTAAACAAAACAAAAATCATTTAACGTCTGTAGAAATTCGAAAGGGACTTATAAACATGATAGATAACGTCGAACGCAATTTATTGTATGTTCAAGGGATATCAGATGAAGTAGTAATCAAGAAATTCGCACGACCTTTTGACCTAAATGTTGCAGCAACTTTAATCACTAGAGCGATAAAAACTAAAAGTGCATTCGTCAACCTAGTTACAGAATTTCACTTTCAACAAAAGGAACACTTTCCGTTAACATCACACAATAGTCCAGGCCAATTAAGTCTAAGACAATTAAGTTGTCATTAGACAACGGGATGAAATTAATCGTATTGTGAAGGAACCAAACCAGCCAAGTGTAATGAAAAGCCATCAGAGCCAGGTCAATTTTGCCGTAGAAACAAAAATACCCCATTTGAGCGAGGAAAACACCTGCAAGACTCAAGGACAATGATCTCGGAAGGACAATGCGACCCTTATGTTGATCATATGTTCTAAATAACCAGACTCATATAATACTTCTTGATTAAAACATAATAATAATAATATTTGTGCTACGAAAAAAAAACCAAACAATTAATATGAGTTAACGAACTTAAATTTAATAAACTGCCCAAAGGGGAAATTTAATTATGAAATTATAAAATTATTATTTAGTTAAAGAAGTAAAATGGATGTAAAATTTCAAATTTAATTTTAAAGAAAGATTTTTAATTTGTATGATGTAACTTTGTATAATGTAATATTTGATAAGTGAAATGAATTTAGGATATAAGAGGTTTAACTATAGTAGAGATAAATGTATTAGAAATTTAAGATGAGTGAAGAATTTTAAACAAATTGTCATAGTATTCAAATATTGTGTACAGCAAATTCTTTGAAATTTATAAAGGGCCCTACGAAATTAAGAAATGTCTTGGTAATAGCAGTTACCAACTTACTTCCATAAATAATGGTAAATTTAAGGGTAAATGTAATTGTAGAATGTTAAAAAGGTATCACAAACCCATATTAAGTAATTAAATAATTGTATAAAACAAATTTAGATTTTCATGCATAAATAATTAATGGTTATGATCGTAGGATGAACAATGGCATTGTAAACTTTCACATTTAATTTTAAATAAAGATTATTAAATTGTATGATGTGATTTTGTAATTATGTAATATTTATAAGTGTAATGAGTTGGGATATAAGAGGTTAAACTATAGTAGAAATGTATTGGAAATTTAAGATTGGGTAAAGAATTTAAAACAAATTGTTCTTTGATGTCATAGTATTCAAATATTGTAAAATTTAAATTTAAGAAACCAAAGAAAATTAATTTTAAAATTCTGGGGACTCTATAACATAAAGTATGAGGCTTAAGAGTAATTTCAGTTAGTAGCAAAAAGAATTCTCTCTAGGATTAAGCAAAGAAGACAGAAATAGTTTGTAAAGTGCCGACAAAGCAGATACCATCCATTATTCTTTTCCAAGAAAGCTATAAACTGTGTGCCGGCTATTTGACAATAGAAGGGTCCAAACTTATTAAGACGGGAATATCCACTGACCGATATAACCTGGGAAAATAACTCGGTACCGTTAAGTTAGGCTAATTGTGGAACTGTGGGAAACTACAAGGAACATATTGGTAGAGGGAGGATTAGGGATTTTCAATAAAAACTAAATGATCAGGAGAAGGTGGGAAGTTTTAAGGGAACTCCAGAAGAAGGCAGAAGGATTGGTGGGAACAAATGATGGCAGTGTTGTAAAAAAGGATAAATTGTTAAATTAAGTAATGAGTTTTTATAAGTAAATTTTAAAAAAGTGCGACCTAAAAGTTTTTTTTAAGAAATAAAAAATTAAGTTTTTTTTGTGTCAAGTGTAAGCGCAGAAGGTAACCAAGGCCAAGATTTCAGGAGCTCTACAAAACTATAAGTATATTTTGATATAAGTGTAGCCAACGAAGTCTATATTTTAGTAAAGTTCAGAACAATTTTTAATTTCATTACAATTTATAAAAATTAATCTAGTTTCACCATTTCTAATTTAAGAAGCAAAGTTCCCGTATTAGCGACCCAATTTTAATACTGAATTGATTAACTTGTTAAGTTATTTTATTAGAAATCTAAAGCCTCAAATTCCACCTTTTATAATTGTAATATTAATATAAATTTGGTATAATGTGTAAGGAAATAAATGCAAGTGATGTTTAAAATGTATAAGATTGTTAATTCTTTATAAACCTGAAGGTGTGACATTAGATAGGTAAGGTAAATAAATAAAAATAAATTATAACAAAAGTTAAGTTATAATATATATATATATATATATATATATATATATATATATATGTATATATATATATATATATATATATATATATATATATATGTATATATATATATATATATGTATATATATATATGTATATATATATATATATATATATATATATATATATATACATAAATTAACTAGCAAAAGTGTAATAGGTAATTAATAACCAGCTCGTCATGAACAGCAACAAGAATTCGATATAAATTAACATTATGTATATATTTTCGTTTTCAGGAAAATATGGAATAATATTAATAATAATATGGAAATATGGTATAATATTTATAAAAACATTCCCCAATTCTTTTTTTTATATTACACGTAAATTAGTAACAATGGCTTTAAGCAATTTTAAAATAAAGGAAGTAAAAAATTCAGTAATAATTTGTATACAGCCACGTGGAATATTTTATGTGATATTTAGTTGAGTTTTTGTTTGCATAAATATATAAGAGTTTAGACATTCCGAATAAAGTTAATAAATAAAACAAAATTACAATGTTACCTACAAATTTGAAAGTTTTTTTTTTCATTGGCAAATGGAAAACAAAATTTATTACTTTTGATGTATTCTATCGTTAGTTTTTCGTAAAAAACCACTACTTACAGATATTTTACAGCACTAAGTCAACGTATTGTTCAATGCTCTGAGTCACGGACATGACTGTTGCTCAGGTGTGAGTCTGTGGTGTATTGGTGTTCTGTGATGTGTTGTTTTTCATAGAGTAACTGTTAATTATGTGTTCAAATAAGGTACTGTATTTAATTATGAGTGCGTTTTGTCGTTTAGAATGTGCTGGGGATAGTATTTGTGGTGTTTGTATATCCACATCACATTCTAAATGACAAAATACACTCACAATCAATTACTATATTTGAACACATAATTAACAACGACTTTATGAATAATGGCACACCACAGAACACTAATACACCACAGACTCACATACCTGAGCAACAGCCTTGTCTGTAATCTAACCCACAGCACTGAATAATGTGATGGCTAGTGCGAAACACGTCTGCTGAAAAATATCTGTAAGTAGTGGTTTTTGTTCCAAGTTAATACCAAAAAAGTAGCAAAAATTATTATATATTACTAATAATATATAAGATTTATTAAAGATATATAAATATCTTTTAACACATTTTTTTAGTTTTTGTTTTAGCAAAAAATAAAGACTAACTAGGCATTTACAATCCTTAATTACATGTCTAAAAAAAGGTGCAAATATTATGAACGTTTTGTTTTCGTGTCTAGGAAAGCTACAAATATTCTGGGTATTTTGATTTCGTGTCTAGGAAAACTACAAATAGTCTGGGTAGTTTGATTTCGTGTCTAAGAAAAATGCACATATTTTGAATATTGTCACTTTTTACTTTGTGTCTAAAAGTTGCCAATATTTCCCTCATTTTGATTTCTTGTCAGAGTTGCAAATATTTTACGTTTTTTAACTTTGTGTTTAAAATTTGCAAATATTTTGCATATTTAACCGTAAATGTTTCCTTATAAAGGTAAACACTTGAAGCATGGGCGCCCATGTATAATTTTATAGGGGGGGGGCCAAATCTGATACCTGGGGAATGGGATTCCCTCCATGAGAAGGATGGTCCGGGGAAATTTTGAAAAATTATGGTTAATTTGGTGAGTTTTAAGGCACTTTGGAAAATTCAAAACTTCTAATTTTTATAGGCTTTTTTGTATCGATTAATTTATTTTTTTATAGAATGAGTGAATCTTTATTCCTTAAAATACTAAAAAATATAATAAAAAGCTTTTTTTTCTGGGTCATTTCATTTATTATAGGATAGGATAGTAACCGACAAATTATTTTGAGGTTGGAAGTTTTTTAAATATAGGCTATTATTTCAGTTTTATAAGTGGTGTTTTTTTTTTTTTTAAATTTTAATCCAGGCATGACAGTCGAATATCTGATTTTATTGAAATATCTCATTCAGGGTGTTTGCGTGTTTCATGAGGAACTGCTCATATAACGCTAAAAATGAGAAAAAATGCTTCGTTAGTGAGTTACGACTAGCGAAAGATTTCACCTGCAATTCAGTTACCCCTGTGAAATAAATCAATAAATGTATAGGCCCTACTTGAGTAAGCAGATTCAAATTTTATCCTCCTTAGGATTTTTCTACTAATTTGAGCAATTAGGGGTAGTTTTCACCCTTGAAAATGAATTTTTAGAGGTTCGAAATATTTAACAATTACAATTAGAGTATCAGACAATCATTATTTTTAATTCATCTGAACCAATTTTCAATCTTTTTACGCTTTTTTATAGAATTTGACAATAATTGGTAGTTTTCACGCTTAAAAAATAAAAAGCGCCCGTCGGCACTAAATAGATTTTGAAGTAGAGGGTAAGTTGAACTTAATCCCAAATTTGTATGCAAATCGGTCTTTTCCGAAAAGTTTGCGAAGTTTTTTCCTATTTTAAGCTTCGTTTCCTGGACTAATATTAAAGATAAATCAAATTAAAACGTCAATTTCTACAATTCAATTTAAGGTAATGTAAGGTAGGCTATAACATATAATAAACTATTAAAATTAATATGTGGACAAAATGGTATGTTTTGTTTAACTTAACAGAAAAGAAATATACCTAATATGTAATATCTATGTATCGTATTATTAGATCTATACATAGGAATTCTTTTGAAATTGATTCTTGACGTTTGTTATGTTTCGTTATTAGGAAATGTTTTCATTTACCAATTAGGCTAATAATTTATCAATTTTGTAAATCGTAACACGGTACCGTACACTATAGTCAATATATAATCTCCCTGCTTCCTATTTGCACCAAATACAATACTACAATGTCGAACGCAGATGACATGCAACAGAGAAGAGATGCAGCGTCAGTCAGAAGGGCCTAGGTTATCCTTCCTGTCACGTTTCCCTTATCATTGGGATAGCTGGCTCGCTGTGTCAGCGTCTAGGATATTAGTCGTGTCCTGTTTAGCTGTTTTCCTTTAATTGACGCAACCCTTAACTGGTCCACATTGACATAATCACATAATATGGATATTCAATAGTTTCTGACTTTAAAACCTACTTCGTTCAGTCAAGGTGTTAATATAGCGGAATCGCATAAATATACTATTTATATTGTTAATACTGTGAAAATTTATTATAATTAAAGTATAGTTCTTCCACATCAGCTGAAAATAAAAAAAGAAATATTTGTACGAAAGTCTTAATAATTTTAATTTGTATTTTTCTGGGAGCTAGGGGGGGGCCACGGCCCCTCCCTGCCCGTGTGTATGGGCGCCCATGACTTGAAGATATGCATTTTGTACGGAATTTACTTTAAATTCATAAAATATATATATCATACTCAAGCTAAAATCATTAGTGTGAAAACACTAAAATACACTGAAAATAAGAAAGTGTGAAAACCCATATAAAAGTCTCGGCTTAACGCGACAGTTTTTACAGCATTTTGATATTGTAATAATATTTCATAGTTCAATGCAGTATAAAAGACTTATGGTATTGGTGAAACATTTATTTCAAGTTCGTAGAACATATAAAATTATTTCAAAAACCCTTTACTGTTTTAGTATCTCTTTCAGTGAGTACCCTTTTTTTCCACTGAGTGCCTTATTTTCACACTAATCAACCACGGACTTGCTTTTTCAACAAATTGAAAACAAGGGAAATAAATATCTCTAATAAAATTATACAATTTTTGTCGACCCACAATGCACCTAATATTAATAACTTATTCCACAATACGAACACGAGCAGTAAGGTCAACAGGTAATGAGTTACATCAGAAATAAACAAATTTTCAATGACAAATATTGCTGACATATTTAGAAAAGCATTCTTAGGTGACGTGTATACCAAAGCCGAGCCGAACGGGGCGTGGCGATGCGCTACGATGCCAAGTCGAGGCCTCGTACGCATGAGAACGTCGCAACGCGCCTTTTGAAATACTACAGAATAAATGTAAGTGTACACATGCGATGTAAGTAAACAACTGGAGGGCGTCTCAGAGTTTAGTCGGGGAACCCGCATCTGCAGCGCGCTTCGAGCTGCCAAGATCTAAATTAGACCGTTCACATAATTCAGTCTAGGTGCAGTGTACACCTACAATTATGGAAGAAAATATGGTATCGTTTGACACTGAGCTCTACATTGAAGAAGTGAAAAATCGCCGAGCTATATGAGACATGGAAAGTGCAGATTACAATAACAGAGTGTTGAAAAAATCAGCTTAGCAGCAATTGATTGAGATGTTTTCTGTAGATGGTAGTTCCAAGAAGGAATTATATAAATTCTTGGTAAGAGAAAATTTGGGTCTTTTCTATTATACGACCGCATGGCTCAAAATATTTTCTATGAAAACATAGTAATATAAAAGCTTTTTTTCTCGTCTACAAAATCTAAACATCGTGTGTGTTGTGATTCCAAAAGTGCTCTCCAGGCTATTCAGGAAATGTACACTAAGAACCCTTTAGTTGGAGACATCTTGTGCTCTATACACAGGCTCCAATTACGAGGGATCGAGGTGTCATTTCTCTGGGTGCCTGGTCACTGTGGAATATTCGGAAACACTAAAGCAGATGAAGGTGCAAAATTAGCTACAGGTATGTTGCCATCGACACAACGTGTGATGGAATCAGATTTTGTATGCAAAGTTAAAACCACACTATTCTCTGTTTGGAATGAAGAATGCAAAATGTAAATAGAAACAAGCTGAGGGACATCAAAAATACCGTCTGACCATGGAGGACATCTGTTCGTTCGAATCGTAGGGAGGAAGTGGTGGTAACTCGACTTCGCATCGGCCACTCTTTGTTAACGCATGGATGGTTGATGCGACATGAGGATCCACCACTATGTCCGTTTTGTAGAAATAATATTACAATCAAACATATCCTGCTTGATTGTGATAACTTAACAAATTTCTATATACGTTACGATCTTCGAGGTAGTTTAAAGGTGGTTTTAAGGGACGATGTCAGGGCTATCGACCGTGTCATCGCTTTCTTACGCCACCTGAATTTATTTAATAATATTTAAATTATGTATAATTTTAGTTTCTAGTTTTAGTTACAATTAGTATTAAACATTTATTTTACTTCGTTTAGTTTGGTTAGTTTTATTTTGCAATATTTATTTAAAATAAAAACTTTAGTTAGGCGATGATAACCTTGATAGGTTTTTCGCCTGGATAAAAAAAAAAAAATATATATCTTACCTCAACTGATAACATTATCCATAAAATTGTGGTAGTGTAGTCTTTTGACCAGGAGTATATGAAAAAAATAATAGTTTCAAAAGGAAGTTTACTTGCTTCGAGCCACGTATCTTTCCTCAGGCCAACTGGAACGCGGCAATCTTTTCTGTTACACCGCCACCGATCATGAGCATTTGTCAAACTTAGCGACATGTCGTGTCCGTTATCACAATTACGCGTGTTATGTAGTATTCCTTTATTACGAAAATAACTTACTGCTTTTCCCTTACTATCTATCACGAACTAAAGGTATCAGTGACATGATCAATACTGTGCACTAACAGGACACTGATGGTCAAAGTACGGTGAACTGATGGTCGCAGTAACTGATAAGATAAGGAAACTTGCTGCTTTATTTATATGGTCTTAACTGATTTATTAGATATTTATTTTATGTAGAAAGCAATATGTGGCAATAATTAGTGTTCTAATTTCCATAGAAAATATTTTGAGCCATGCGGTCGTATAATAGAAAAGACCCGAAAATTTAAATATTAAAAACAATTTATTACATGATTAATACATATAATACACAATAGTCGTAATACATATTAGATAATTATAGTTGCAACATTTCTTCAAGCTTATAGGCTACATATGCGTAGAACTTGGTAAATTCCAGCGAGTCTAGCGTTAGGATTGTTTATTTTGTCATTTGTCACGTACAAGACTAGACGTGTAGGCTTTAAAAGCGATATTTATAAACTATCGATACTTGGCTTATCAGCATTAATAAAGACAGATATTTATCGCCCATTGACCTTCAGGCAGACGTCTAAACATAATATTTCGCTTCAGCAGTTCTTTTGTTAACTGGAATGAGAAGCTCAGTACTGTTTCATTCTGTATAGAGGTTTTAAAATTATGCTAAAACTGGAAAACTTTATACATTATTTGTCATATAAAACCGTCTGGTCTTCAAAATGTTTAAACAGAATAAATAGTATGTTTGACGTATTAAATAAGTCTAAACACTCAATCAGCCAAATACGTTTATTTGTATCAAATATGTAAAACTAATAACTCATGATGATGGTGTGTGCACTCACACAAATTTTTTTGTTGAATAAAAATACGGTTGATTCATGTCTCAAGGATACTTAGTTTATTAAAAATCCAGCAACGTTTCGACAACTACGAGTATATTGTTGTTCCCATTTAGGATTACAAGTACAGTTAGAATTAACTATAATATCTAAAAAAATCAAATACAAAATGAATATAAAATAAATAACTTTACAATATACATTAAAGTTATCGATGCTAATAAATTAACATTACAAACAACACAAACAATCAAATTAAATTATTAAAAGCACATTCTAATTTTCTATCAATTTTCTATTTATCTGTGTTGGTTTTGTATATCATTTATGGCTTTTGAGTATTGCTATTGTTTAGTTAGTCGTGTTGTGTCTTCAAATTTGCTTTCGAATGTAGTGAAATGTAATGCTATTCCATAAAGGAAGGCGTAAGCGAGCACATTCTGTTCCTATTTACATTGCACAGCCAATACTGACGTGGTTATTGATATATCTAATCTTAATGCACTCTATGTGTATGTGTAACCGAGAAAATTATCACTTGCTGAGACTGTAAGACGTTCTGTGACAGACATTTTCTCGATGATATCGATAGTGAATTCGAAGATGTAATTTATTATACTCATATTCGGTGGTTGAGTGCAGGCAAAGTTTTAAGAAGAGTGTTTAGTCTTCATGAAGAAATTGATATTTTTCTTTCTGGTCGTGGTATTACGTTATTCGATTTTAAAAATAGAGACTGGTTATGTGACTTAGCATTTTATGTCGATATTATGCATCATATGAACGAATTGAACACCAAACCTCAAGGCAAAGACAATTTAATTCACTCGTCAGTGACTCTTATAAGAGCGTTTGAAAAGAAGTTGTCAGAGTGGGGCGTCCAAATGGGAAATGGAGTTCTGGTTAACTTCCCTTCGGTTATATAGATGAATTCAACAGATCCTGATAACACCTTGTACTTCTCGAAATATAGCAATATATTACAATGTTTGAAGGAAGATTTTGAAAACAGATTTCATGATCTTAATAAATTTGAAAAGTTATTTGAAATATTTGCATCGCCTTTCAGTGATGAATGTATGGATGCACCACACAATATTCAAATGGATCTTATTGGTCTGCAGCACATGATTCTGTTAAAGTCAAAATTCTGGGAAGTTCCATTATTTGATTTCTACAAAAATTACTTGCCTGTAGAAACGGCTAGTCTGTTTTAAAAATTTCGTGTTTGTTCAGTAGTACTTTTATTTGTGAGCATGCATTTTCGTTAGTGAAATCTATCAAATCTAAAGCTCGTGCGCGTTCAACTGACATTTACTTGGAAGCAACATTGAAAATAGGAACTACAAACATTAAAATAGACATTGAACAATTATCTAAAGGAAAACCGTTTCAAATTTCCTACTAAAATGAACACTTTTTAGAATTCATTTTATGTTTTTGAATGTAAGTTGAAAGTTGTTTTATTTGTTTTATGTTTTGCATCCTGGTGTAATATAATTAATAAGTTCTTAAATTTTATAGTCAATTACGTTCGGTAAATCTAATTAATCACTTATATAATAGTTTATGACTATCCGAACTTTGAATTTAGTAAATTTGTAAGTAATTTAGTAAGTTTTAACAAATTTACTAAATTCAAATTTCGGATAGTCATAAACTATTGTTTAAGTGATTAATTAATAAGTGTAGTAAACTTTAAATACTTGCTAAAGTTAGCCACAACTAGATAAGACGTATTCCAATTGCTAACTCGAAAAATTTTAATCCTGCGGCCCGGCTCGAGAAAAGTGAACACCTAATTGGTCCACCCCTGTTACAAGGTTGAGCACCCCTGTTGTAAAGATACCATTCTGATCCAGGCTGTCACTGCTCGGTGTCAAACTGCTCTAAAGTATTTGAATGAAACACCTTCCGATGCAAGCCTCCTTAAATGAGAAATATTTAAGTTTTGGAAATGGAGTAATTCCGAAACGCGTCAAGAAAAGAAAATAATGTAATGTTAGGTAAGGTACAAAATGAATTCACCTCGTCAATGCTAGATGAGATTCTAGCGAAACGTCGGAACTGCGATTTTATGCACTGCCGCAAGAATCTTACTTGGTATTTATGCGAGTTAACTTTCAAATACTGGTCTTGTCTTCATCATCGGGCATACTGTGCGGGGTTTGTAGTAGACTGCTGCTGTGTGGAATTCCCATTGTCACGTGGTGTAGGCCTACCGTTATGTTCTATTTTCGGATTCACTGCACTGTGCGAGTCTTTCAAGTTTGTTTTGGGGTTAATACTGTCTATTAGGTTTAATAATTTATCGTTTTTTTAATTTCATTTGTATTTGTTCGTTAATGATACTGTTAAACTAATCAAAAATGCACGGTCTTCAACTGATCAAAATTTGTTAAAGCCCACATATTTTAAGCTAAATGGGGCGTAGATTGCTACCATGCCTATTTTGTAAAATGTGTTTCTCCTTTATGAATCTAAAATTAATTCATTATTAAATTTAACTATCGAAATCTTGTTGCTGTTCATGACGAGCTGGTTGTTAATTACTTATTACGACTTTAAAGGCTGAAGAAGTCGTTAGACGAAAACGTTTCCTCCAAGTGTAAGTTAACAATGTAACAACCTTTAGTTAACAAAAAGTCTAGTCGCAAGTAATATCAAAAGTGTAATAGGTAAATTTAACTAACGAATATTTCGACAACAAAAAAACTATTAACATCAAGTGTCATTCACTAAACATTCATCAAAATGTATTTGAACTTGAGTGGATGAATAAAAAGTAGTTTATTAACAATAGTAAATTTGAACAAGATATATATAAGTAGACTGTGAACTAATAGTAGGAATCGAAAAGTACATTATTATTACAAAAATAATTACAGTACAGTGATGCCTCGTTATTTGCGGGGGTTACGTCCCCGAATTTATCGCTAATACTGAAACCAACTCTATATGGAGAGGAGAGGGTTACGTTCCACATCAAAAGTGTTAACATTAATTACAGCTATACTGTATACTTATAATATGATATGATATATTTACGTACTACATAATTACATACGTATTTTAATGGCTTATTACGAAAACAAGAAAATTCTATTAAATATATGGGTTGACACACGCACACACGTATTCTTTATTGTTAGACACTATCCACTTAATTTTTAAACACCTAATTTTAGACAAATAATCTTTTAAACACTGTTAATTTGGTTTTAAAAAGCTTCTTATTTTACTTTGAGCGTGATTTTTTTCTAGTTCTTTTTATTGCTTCTTCCAGCTTTTAATTAAATTTTAATGCCCTTTCTAAAGAGGGCTCAATTTCAGTAACTATTTGGATTTCGAAAACTATTCAATTAACAATAAGTAAAAAGACATGATGCTAAACTTACGTAAGGAGTTGGAGGGGAAGTGGGATTAACACATCTTTGTTAGTGACGATAACGCAACTTGTTATAAATAAGAAATGCGTATCTTTTGAGTAGTAGCCCTAGTCGTGTACAGCTGCGTTGCATATCCGCTGTCTCATTACCCACTGTGCACTAGTGGAACGCTGGCGATAGAAGTGACGCCAAGATAGGAGAAACCTGCGTCAGCCCAGATACCTACCGAGATAGGCCTAGGGTATCCGATAGCTATTGGAGTCCCATGTACGTTGCTCCATTGCTCCCAAGGTACTTCTGCCTATCCGATAGAAAACTATCTCGGCGTCCCGATTACTTTCAAGCTCATGTTCGCCTACTCTGTTTGTTGGAGAATAATCAGATATCTTTGTGATAAATAACTACAGTGCTGTACAAAATAGATAAGACTAGATGTATTTGTAACTGATGTATTTGTTTAAATACGATACATATTAGCTGGATGTCCTGTAATTTTGCCAACCGCGAATAGCGAGAGACTACTGCATTAACAAATATGATATTACTAGTGTCTTTGTTTTGCGCTATCACCAATACTGTTATTTATGAACACACAACACGTCAAATTCGTTCGTTAAATCATCTTGTTTACGTTTCCGCTAATCAAATGTCGCCAAGGGTTACGACAGCTGGTGATTCAGATTACAGTGGCGTCATTTTGTAAACAGGAAAAAAAATCCACACGACGCTACAAAATAACGACGAAGTAACTGTCGTCTGTAAAAACCTTTTGGACTCCAATTATTTGGTCACCGGCCGCTCCACCAGATCCAATTAGTTAGCATGTTTTGCACATGAATGTTTAATTATTCACTTAGAAATTAAGACTTAAAGTAAATATATATTATTATACACCGCTGTGTTCAGAATAACATGACGAACAGTATTATGAGGTTTATATGTTAAAAACCTGAGGTTTTATTTCAGTAGGCCTGATAAAATGTTTTTTTTCACGGAAAAATAAAATTATTTATCTTTGTTGATGAAATAGCATTTTCCTTATGATGAATTATATATAGAGTCATTTAAAGCCCAAAGTAATACTGAATAAAAATATATGCACAAGTAGTATTAAAAAAATGTATTTGTAATATTTATTCTATAAAATGTAAAATTGTGCACATGCATAAAAATGCCAAGAATGGTGTACCTTAATAGTCAAATGCAAATAGATTTGAATGTGACATAGAAGTTCACGTTGATGTAATTATTTTAAAAGAAAAACAAATTGCATTAAACACCATATTTACAAGCACAAAATATATTTACAAAGTAGGTACCATAAAAATCATATAGGATTAAATATAAATTATTTGAAAATGTCATGTAGGCCTATTCAAAATTGTTTAATTTCTTTAGGCTGAGTTTATTTACATACTCCTTTATTTGGCCACTTGAAAAACACTTCAAATTATTGTTTATAACTTTTGACAGTGTGAAATTTATCAAAGTAAATGTTTGGATGTAATCTTGGGTTACATGGGCAAGTCACGCAGTAGGCCTACAGCTCACAAGTTGTAAGCCTATTAGAAAGCACTTTGCCTAACATAATAGGTTTAACTACAATAACAGCAAAATACTAAATAAACAAAAGAGATATTTATGAGGACATGTACACATCAACAGCAATCTGTCAACTAGGCCAGATGTCTGACGCTTACTGTGCAGTAGATCGTAAACAACTGTCTTGGACCAGTTGTTTATTTACGGAAAAATGTGGATAAATAAGGCCAATCAGCATATACACATAAACATAGCCTTCTCATAACACAGCAAATGAACACAGTGCACAATATAATTATCTAAGACGTTTGAAAGTATGTAATAATTGCGTCGCAAAATACGTCGGACTGAGTCCAACAGTGGAGCGAAACAGGATATTTTGTGATTTCGGACTTAGTTCGCCATGTAGCGCAAAAGGTTAAAGCCGCGTTTACTCCAAAGTCTTCCACAAGTCCGGCAATTTCTTGCTTTTTCTACAAAGTACAATAACGTTTTCTGTACTCCACTTGTAGAGAGACAAATCTTCTACTAAAATTTGGTTTACCGCGGAGTGTCGGTAAAGATCAAGAGAGCTGACAACTTAAAGTGGAAGATTTGTTACTCCATGCTATACGCAAGGAACTTGCAGGAAACTAGTGGAGAACTATTCCCCATCTAAGCGCCCCGAACGTAATGTAACAGCTGGCTTTTCTTGGACAGGTGCTGCTTTCCTGTAGTTTGTGTCACGTTTCTTGATTTTATGTCCTATCATTGAAATCAAATACTCAAAGTCACTACTGGTCGTTCTCAGAACGTTTTTGACACTCCCGTCGCACGTCAGCTCATCTCTCAACGGATGACGTCATCTTCTCGGAGCTATCATGTCATTGCCTCTGTGCCTATCCCTAACCTAGTAGCTCACGTGAAGATGGAATCAACAAATATGAAATTAATATAGTTATCAATGATTGATGTGTTGTACTCATTGACTTGTGCTATATGAAGTTGCTTGAAGTAATCATCTTGAATTCACTGAATAAACCAATTTTAAAAATACTTGACTATGTGAATACGTAATTGCTTACTTGCTGACGCGTTTCAAAACATTCGTTCCTTTTACGAAACTAACCCTCTACTGGCGGCATCGGTTAAGTGTAAATGCTCTAACGGGAATGGATTTATGACTGTGGAATGGGGTGGTTGTTTGAGTTGTGTGTCATATAATAGTGCTGTTGGCTTCAAAGTGTTTGTGATCATTTAATACGTTTTGTTTATCTGTTGCGTAGTGTTTGTAGATTTCATGTCTAATAAAATTAGAAAATCTCTAGGAAAATATAGTAATTTTAATGTTACAATTGCCACTGCAAATAACCTAAAGAAGTTGTTAGGGAACCATAAAGTTGCTATACCTAATGAAGAAAAGTCAGGAATCTACTGCTTGAAGTGTAGCGAGTGTCCTCTGAAATATATAGGCCAAACAAAAAGAAATATTAAAACTAGGGCTAAAGAATATTTTTCCCACATTAAATATAATAGACCAGAAAAATCTGCGATGGCGAAGCATTGTTTAGAGAAAGAGCACGAATTTAAAGTAGACGATGTAACAATGTTAAAAAACGTTGTTAAGTGTAGTGAATTGGATGCATGGGAAACTTTGTATATTAATAGGAATAAAAATAATATTGTAAACAACGAGTCAGGCCCTATTCCAAATTCTATATTATTGTATTTAGCGTAACAAAAGAAGGGGAAAAAATAATAATAATAAAATTTATTGTAACTTTTAGGTTAAATATTTTGATATAATAATAATGTGTAATAATAATTACCTATTTTGTTTATATGTAATTATGTTGTATGTTACAAATTTTATTGTAATTATTGAGTTAGGTACAAAATTTCTATTTGTTGTATCATGTTTAAAGTAGGGTTAGTAAGTGTTATTTTGACAAGTGGGCGTGGCAACGCCTACTGTATAAATACGGAAGTGAAACCTTACTTTCACCCTACAGTCCCACATAAATAATAAACGTTGTCCCCCAGCATTAAAACCTGATCCGTCCCACCCACTATAACGTCCTGCCTTTCAGAAACCTCTCCTCAGATCCAGCCCGAACCAAAAAGCCCTGATCCCATATTCCCACCCGCAGCTATTATCGCGTGACAGACGCTGCATAACCTCGGGGGCCACCAAACCCCCTCCTTCTCCGACTGACTGACTTTCACCCTAGTTGTAAGTTAGAGTTTGTAGTAGTAACACTCACTGATGATGATGACTTGGTCATTGAAACGCGTTTGAGTAAATAAATGAATAATTTGTGAGTTTCATGCGTGTTTTTATTTGTTTTTAACTTTAACAATAGTTTATGACTCCCAACTTTAAATTTTGTAAATTTGTTAAAACTTCCCGAGACGAACTTACGTGGCGATCTTCATCAGTGTCTTCTCAGTTGTCTCAAGATCACCACATAGCGATTGAAAACATTCTTAGTTTAACAAATTTACAAAATTTAAAGTTCGGATAGTCATAAACTATTGTAAGTGATTAACAAAATTATGTCGGCAGTTACAAAATTGTCGACAGTGTTAGAAGACATTAACCACTTGTAATCGAGTATATACAGCCTTGTTTCATTGTTCAACAAGTGTAATAATTTCTGATAGTATTTACTGGTGAAATGCTATAAACACCTGCCTATATGCTATTCTTCTACAACTGCAGATGGGGTGAGAAAAAGATATAGCCTAGACCAGTGGCATAGCTAGATAGGCTTGGGGAGGGGGTATGGGGTAACTCTGAGGGTTTGGCCACAGGAAAATTTGAAAAAATATGATGCCTGGAAATACATTTTGCATCATTCTGGCTCTTATAATTTTTCCCACAAACTCCGCAGGATATCATCATTATCAGGAAAACATTAGTCTGTGGTTTTACTAAACGTAGAATACTGGACAGATTATGTTCGAACTATACTATTCATACTGTAATTTACAAAATATACATTTTTATATCTAGTTGTTAGTAAGTAAGGCCTTAAAAATGCAAGATTCTCTACAGATTAAGCCACATATATTTAACCATTTTTTTATTTACATCACTAAATTAAGTTTTCATTTTTCTTGGCTAGCTCATTGATTACTTCATCTGATGTTATTTTCACTTCCCTGCAATGTTAAATACAATTTTTTTTATTCCTCTTGACCTTTTGGGGGGGGGGGTATATCCCCATTCATCTCCCCCTCCGTAATTACACCACTGGCCTGGACTCTTCTCAAAATTTCTAAATTCATCTGGACGTTGCCTTGGAAGACAGCACTAAATATCTAGAGTTACCCAGAGACACTTAGCAGTAACTGGAGATAGGTGACTCTGGCTCTACTCTACAAAATATTTGTTATTATCAAATTATAATATTGTTTAACTAAAAACACTTGTACATATGTTACACTTGCCTATAGTAGCACTTACTTTATAACTGTTGAGGATGGCTGTTTTGGGAGATGTATGCCGTTGCCTGTTTCCTTCAATAAACAGTGCCTAATATATAAAATGTTGAGGGAAAGTTTGATCTGAGTTGACAATGGGACATATTTCTGAAACAGGCATCCTCAACAATTATTAAAGTAAGAGCTACTATAGGCAAGTGAAACATTTTTACAAGTGTTTTTAGTTAAAAACTAGTACCTCACGTGAAGACAGTGTCAACAAATATAATATTTATTAGAAGTATTTAAAAATTTGTTTCACCATATTTTTACTTAATAATTCACTAATTGTATATTATTTACATGACACCAATTATTTTCTCATTATAAAAAGACCTAAGACACTCACCATAAATTTCTAAATTGAAGCGAATTTACACGAGTATAGTCGCAAAAGCAAGTTATTAAATCCGAACAATTAAAATCAAGTAACTAAATTCAGTTTACTGTGAACAGTTTGATTTAGTACTTGAGGAAGTGCAGGTTTTTGTTATTATTAGGAAACTGTTTAGTTTCCTATTTACTTGAACAAGTAGCCTTCCTCCATTCCACCAATCAGAACCAAACAGATGTAAACATACCAGGTTAGTGTAGTTTGGTTGTGCTTCAAGTGTTTCAGGAAAATTTCATTACTTATAAAACATTGTGGTGGAGTGAAGAAACTACTTTAAAATTTGTAGAACATTATGATAAAAGGCAGTGCTTGTGAGATAGAAGGGTGCCTAAAAATAAGCAAGGTTGTGATGCACTTGTAAGGACGTAGAACCTGAAATGGGAATAAAGGGATTGGTGTGGCCGAGATTAAAAATAAAATATGTAAACTGAAGTTTACAAATATTTAAAATTAAAAAAATAGGGTCCCTTAGAGTGTAGAGCTGGAAGAGCTGAAATGTATGTCCCAAATGTGAAGTGGTTTAAAGAAATACACAACTTTTTTGGAATTTTAGAGGACAGTAACAGCAAAGATTAAATGATTTCAGATATTTCTCTCTAACATTAACAATATATATTCCCTCATTAAAAAATAAACCATGTCATCTGATGACATCTCAACTCTGAACTAAACAGCATTGAACTAAATGTGTGTCAACACAACTAAAAACATATAGGCCTATGTATACATATATGTAGCAACATTGACAAGTTGCTAGTAAAAAAAATAAACCATCTCATCTGATGACATCTCAACTCTGAACTAAACAGCATTGAACTAAATGTGTGTCAACACAACTAAAAACATATAGGCCTATGTATACATATATGTAGCAACATTGACAAGTTGCTAGTAAAAAAAATAAACCATCTCATCTGATGACATCTCAACTCTGAACTAAACAGCATTGAACTAAATGTGTGTCAACACAACTAAAAACATATAGGCCTATGTATACATATATGTAGCAACATTGACAAGTTGCTAGTAAAAAAAATAAACCATCTCATCTGATGACATCTCAACTCTGAACTAAACAGCATTGAACTAAATGTGTGTCAACACAACTAAAAACATATAGGCCTATGTATACATATATGTAGCAACATTGACAAGTTGCTATTAAAAAAAATAAACCATCTCATCTGATGACATCTCAACTCTGAACTAAACAGCATTGAACTAAATGTGTGTCAACACAACTAAAAACATATAGGCCTATGTATACATATATGTAGCAACATTGACAAGTTGCTATTAAAAAAAATAAACCATCTCATCTGATGACATCTCAACTCTGAACTAAACAGCATTGAACTAAATGTGTGTCAACACAACTAAAAACATATAGGCCTATGTATACATATATGTAGCAACATTGACAAGTTGCTAGTAAAAAAAATAAACCATCTCATCTGATGACATCTTAACTCTGTTGTCAATGTAATGTTAATAAGGGGTAAATTTTGTTAATAGAATTGAGGGAAATGTAAATTTTTGTATGTGTATAATTTTTAAAAGTGTGACGTAAAGAATTAAGAAAAATAAGTTAGTTATGTGAAAGTGCATCGAAGCAGCATCAACAGTCAAGATCCCAGGAACGCAACAAACATTAAGTACTTTCTTTTTACATTAAATTTAGCCAAAATATCTTATAAACAGTAAATTCAGAACAATTTTAAAATCATTGGTATAAAATAATAATCTAGTTTTTTGTCACCACGTTCTAATTTATAAAAAAGATCCATAATAACGACCCCAGAGAAAAAACAACTAACACGTCATTATTAACTTTATTGTAATAACTTAAAGCCTCAAGAGTCCACCTTTTTTTGTAATTGTAATATTAGTTAAGGATTCAATCTTGTCACTAAGTAGTATTAAGGTAAATGGGTGTAATGTGTGTTAATTAAGTGTCAAGAATAGAAGCAAGTGATGTTAAAATTGATATTGGGGTTAATTAGTTAGAAACCTGAAGGCGAGACAAAAGAATGTTAAGGTAATTAAATACATAACCTAAAGCCTCAAGAGTCCACCTTTTTTTGTAATTGTAATATTAGTTAAGGATTCAATCTTGCAACTAAGTAGTATTAAGGTAAATGGGTGTAATGTGGATAAATTAAGTGTCAAGAATAAAAGCAAGTGATGTTAAAATTGATATTGGGGTTAATTAGTTAGAAACCTGAAGGCGAGACAAAAGAATGTTAAGGTAATTAAATACATAACCTAAAGTAAAAGTTATATTTCACATAACTTAGGTTATAATATGCAATAACATAGACATGATCCACAGAATTAAAGACATCCATACAACACACAACTACACCATTATGACATGAAAAACTCATACACCAATGTACCCAATGTTTGAACAAACACTCAGAATACTACAGAACATGCTTACAACAAACAAAACTCCACAAAAACTCACCCACGAAATTATAACACTCACCAAACTCATCACATCACAAAACCACTTCACATACCGACATAAATCCTACTCACAACATAATGGCCTGCCTATGGGTTCCCCATCACAGTTATCCTGGATGATATATTCCTCCCATCACATCAAACAATACACACTGCAGAACAACATACATACATAAAAAGTAATTTACTAGCATAGATATGCAGACAAATTTTACTATTATACAACGGCAAATCAAACAACTACACA
>JBAIZL010000002.1:133241239-133263739 GCA_036971475.1 Prosapia bicincta | reverse complement strand
TATTTGCCTTATTATGCAATATTAATTGTATAACTCACCAAATTGCTCGTGATTCAATTCATAAAAAATATATTTTCCCGGATGAATCAGGTTTACATATTATTTTAAAATAATATACGAAATTATACCCATAATGATATTAGCTATCCTGTGGGTTATTTATTTCCCCCTTATACATATGCTCAACTATACGTACACATTTCATTGTAGCTTAAAGTGGGTAAGTAAAATAGCAATACATAAACGCAACCGGGGTTTACCCAAGCTCTCAAAAAAATTACAATTCACTTAATACCTGTCTATGCCCCTAACAGATAGTATTGAATATATTCTTAGTGTGTGTTTCCCCCACCCCTAATACAATGGGAACTTCACGAATCAACCATAAGCCTACTTACATTCTACTTGATACCTATCTATGACACTAATAGATATTATTGAATATTTACTTAGTGTGTATTTCCCCCACCCCTAATACAATGGGAACTTCATGACTCAACCATAAGCCTACTTACATTCCACTTGATACCTATCTATGACTCTAATAGATATTATTGAATATTTACTTAGTGTGTATTTCCCCCACCCCTAATACAATGGGAACTTCATGACTCAACCATAAGCCTACTTACATTCTACTTGATACCTATCTATGACGCTAATAGATATTATTGAATATTTACTTAGTGTGTATTTACCCCATCTCTAATACAATGGGAACTTAATGACTCAACCATAAGCCTACTTACATTCCACTTGATACCTATCTATGACGCTAATAGATATTATTGAATATTTACTTAGTGTGTATTTCCCCCACCCCTAATACAATGGGAACTTCATGACTCAACCATAAGCCTACTTACATTCCACTTGATACCTATCTATGACTCTAATAGATATTATTGAATATTTACTTAGTGTGTATTTCCCCCACCCCTAATACAATGGGAACTTCATGACTCAACCATAAGCCTACTTACATTCTACTTGATACCTATCTATGACGCTAATAGATATTATTGAATATTTACTTAGTGTGTATTTACCCCATCTCTAATACAATGGGAACTTAATGACTCAACCATAAGCCTACTTACATTCCACTTGATACCTATCTATGACGCTAATAGATATTATTGAATATTTACTTAGTGTGTATTTCCCCCACCCCTAATACAATGGGAACTTCATGACTCAACCATAAGCCTAGATACATTTACTTATGCTCACACATACAATGGGATACCTACCTATGGCCTGATAAATAGTACAGTACTGATTTTTACCTTAGAGATACCTATTTTCAGCCTACGTGTGATTCGTCTTAAAATCGTCATCCAAACAATTTTTAAAAATTGAATTAAATTAGAAATGTTTTTTTTTTTAAACGATATTATTGTATTGAACAAGTTCTCACAAAGTGAGTATTATAAAATAATGCTCAGACAAATAAAAACAAATAATTTTTGTTGTTACCAGTCCAACAGAAACTATTAACACAACCAAAGAGTTCGTGATGTTTTTATACAAAATGAAGGAGAGGCTCTAAATAAATTGGATTTGTCATACATTATAATTTTATTAATAATTTAGTTTAATGACAGTTAATTACAAATACTTCTTCATACGGCCAGCGGGTACCGAGTCTCAAAGTATTAAAATCGTAAGATACTGTTGCACGTGTTCCGACAGGCTAGTATATATACTACTGTATAATAAAAATAGTTACTATACTGCCAACTCGATGCTACATACTACAATACCTCTGTATAAAGTAAAACGAATTAAAAATATAATGAGATCACAATACATTCTTTATAAACAACTAAATTCTGTTATTAAAAATTAGTGCTTGTAGATTTACAGAGCTACAATAAACATCTATTTCAATCAAAGAACTTCTGAAATGCTTATCTGAGTCACGTCCTGCAATGTTAGTGTCTGGAGTCTGGAAGCAATTACCATTAGATAAGGTCGGCCGTTTATTTTCGTTTGTCAAAACAATACATGACCAATTCAAAACATAAGCAATTGAATGTTCTTGATGATTATTTATTGTAAATATGACACAGGACAATTTCCTTTTACCCTTAAAATCGGAAGTTAAATAGGACCTTATTTAAAAAGATAGGTAATATTAATCAAACATAATTATGAGAAAATACAAATTTTCTTCGTATTTAAAAAATATAATATTGTTATTTATGTGTTTTATAAATAATGACATGAAAATTATTATTTTTCAATGAAATTTAGTCACTTGTTGTTCGATAGATGTAAGGCCCAAGAAAATCAAGTGCACGAAAATTAAATAATTTGATAAGAAAAAACTTAACCCCTTTAAGGGTTGTTAATTGTACCTTTCTTTCCTTTATGAAACTTGAAGCTGGGTCTGGCATTCCCATTCCCCCTCCAAAACTGCAATCTATTACTTCACTCCCCTCCATGGCGCCTGTGTAGACTCGTCCGAGCCTGTTTGTAAGGCCTATTCTGGCTGCCTGCAACCAAGGGAAGGAGAATTAATTTCATATACAAGTTCCTTCTAGAGTACGAGTTTTAGGCCTAGTTCAGTGACTTTAAAAAGTTAAACATTTTAAAAATTTTGTGGAAAGTGTAAACTGTGTCGATGCATCAAATGTAAGTCTGCCGAATTAAAGCTCCGGCCCGTTATTGGCAACGACTACCAAGTTGTAGTCGACGTGGAGAAAATACACATTTCTTCTTTCATCAATGCTTTTGGAATTTTTTTAATTTTCTGTGTGAATTATTTTTTCTTTATTGAAGAAAGAAAAATGTGTTTAAAGTGTTGTGTTAAAGTGCACCGTTTTCGTAAGAGATCCCAGATTTATTAAAAGTAGTCAATTTATTTATAGTAGAGTCCATAATGAGGAAATATCTCGCACTCCAGTGTTTGTATTTTTATATATAATTGTAATGAATTAAAAATAACCATCAAAAACGTCATTTTAAATTACAATAATTTATTCGCAGATTAGACGTTTGTGGTTCTTCTATTTATCATTAAATTTAAATTTTAAACTAAAATCAGGATGCATAAAATACGTGCATACTAAACTAATCCCTTTCATAAAACAATTTATTTTGTATCGAACAAAACAGAATATAACTATATAGAAGCATATTTTTTTATTCAACGCTATTTTTTAAATTCACTGAATAAAAACAAACGCTATTTCAGTTATAACATATTATTTGTGAATATTTAGGAAAGTATTAATTTTATTTAAAGATAAAGTCTTTTTTTAAAAACAATAAGATCTTTTGCTTCTGGCGCGCTCAAACACACGCGCAAACACACACATTCTCATTATGTATTCAGACATATTTAAGAACTTTAAATTTGGTCAAATTACTAAGACTTCAAATAACTGAGTACTTAACTGAAAAGCAACACAGCTCCTAAGCGTTTTCAAGATGTATCTAATTTTAAAATAGGATAATTTGAAATTTAAAGTAGAATACTTGAATTCTGTCAAATTCAAAGTTTTGATATTTTAAATCAACGGGATATTTAACTAAAAATGCTTAAAATAACCTGTATTATTCATATAGTGATTTAAAATTTCTGTCAACATTTTTAACGGTATTGTCGTTAAATAAGTTGCAAAAGTGATTTCTATTGTGTTACCGGAATCAGGTGCTGCAAAAATCAAGCATTAGACCTAAAAATATTCGTTTAACTATCCATATTTGTGTACTATTCAAGAAAAGTATCAAACTGTGGAATTATGTGGAAATAAATTTGTTTTATTATAATTATGAGTTATGACGGAGAGCTGGAGAGACGGGAACCGGAGAGGTTGCCCATGGGCGCGGCGGTGGTAGGCTAGCCATTGTGCCGCCACTGGCCAGCCGTTCCCGTCACAACCAGGACCTTTTGACGATATAGGCGGCGGCGAACAACGCGGTACCCGAAATGGAGGCGGTACAACAAACCGTTGTTCACTTGGAACATACAGGAATGCCGTCCCAAGCCCAAATAGCATATGCTCAACGAACCACTGCATTGCACAGGTAAGCCAGAAGACAAAATATAAACACAGTTTTATCATTAAAATTTGCAAAGTTAACAAAATATTAAATTAGAGAATAAATACGTCTTAAATATTACAGTTACTGTTTAAAAGTAGGGCAGCTTGGATACCTAAAGCTATGCATATTCACCTTTTACTGAAAGCATGTTAATGACCTGTAACAGTTTTAAGCTAAATGTGAATACAACGAGCCTATTAGTTTTTGCCTATTGTATTTATTTCATTTAGTTATTACCACACAAAAATCGTTTTAATCACTAGCTTAGTTACTGGAAGGAATAATAAAAATTGAATTTTGACTACATACATAGAAATTGTATTAGTCTGAATTTTATTACAGCCTTTGTCTTTGACCTCTTTAGCTAAAAAAACGCCACTACAATATTATTTGATGTGAACATTAAACACTTTACTTCGATATATATTCAGTGGAAATTCGATCACATGAACTACAACTTTCTTGTATTGTAACATTTTCCTTGATACATTATGGTACTTTAAATTAAAGAATATGATGAATAAGATGTGTCCGTATAGAATTGGGTTATTGTTTGAATATTACATAAATTGTTTTTTCTGTCGAACAAATAATTCAAATAAGATTTCTATTTTAAAATTCTACAGAATGTTGTTTGCTTTTAAAGTTAATTTTTACAATATATTACTACAACTAATAATTTTCTAGTAATAACAAAGTAGAAATCTAATTAAATGTATATTTTAGAGAGACTTTCAGCTCATTTAGTTGATATTTGGAATTTTGTCTTTTATGCATGCTTTAATAACATTCAACTTGAAGTCTTTATAAATTAATTTTATCTTTCGTTTCGTTTCTTTGTTCAGGAATTTCCTATTTATTAACAAGACTTATTTTGTTGTTATGCGTTGTTTCTTAGTTGAAAGTGCTTTTATTACATCAAATGTTTTTGGAACTACTAAAGTTTGTAGGAAATACGCTATTTTTATTTTTCTCAATACAAAAATCGTTCAAACTTTAGTTGGTTGTAGAAAATTGGTATTAACGGTTATAATATGGTACCATATAATATTGTAAATTGGCATGGTATCATTATATTTTTGTTCAAATCTTTAATTTCGTAATTTTGGTAACACGACTTTACATTATTCAGGTAATTAATTTTACTTGTACTTAAATGATACACACGCACGCACAATGTATATTCATTTTATTTTAAGTAAACCGATTTGTTAGGTAATTTTATATTTTCATTCTCTTTAAATGGTGCAAGTAAACAGGACTCCGAATTGAATAAGATCAGTCAGAATAAGAGAGGGAAATATAATAGTGGCACTCAAAACACTCGATGTAATAATTGCCAAATGTAGTTTAACGTAGATTCTATTTTTGTTTCTTTTTCTGTAAATTATACTTCTAACTAAAAACGCAGATAAAATTTTGACCGTGTGGGATGGAAGCCAAATTTTAATTATTAGACAAAAGTTCAACTATCAAAAAATGAGTTGGAATTTTTGTAAAAAATTAGTACGGTATATACGATTTTTATCACAATTAAGAACATAAACACATACTGAACAAAGATAGAAGATAATTTTAGCCTTACTATCTCTTTATACATCTAATTTGAGTGGTAGTCAAGATTTTAATACAGAAGATTGTTTTTATCAATTAAATAGGTTGAAACAGATTAAATTTGGACTTTGGAGTTTCAAATTTTCTTAACCTTTAAAACTGTTTTTAGTTTTAGAAAGAATGGAATTTTTTTGTTGTACTTTTGAAAATATTGTTCTTTAATATAAAAATAACATTAACAAGTTTTGATCATAGCTTGTGACTAGTGCTAATTTAGTAAATAATAAGATGCACTTAAAGCTCACAATATGTACATTTATCTCAAACGCATTTCGATGACCACCATCATCAGTGAGAACAAAATGAAGTCTACGTTGTGAACACATTTTGTAGCGTTGTTGATATTGAAAGTCAACGAAACGCATTAAGATAAATATATATTGTGTTTAAGCACGTCTCGATAATAATCACATAAAAAAACATGCGCCGTATTTTCTGTGCAATTTTAGGGGATCTTTGGCGGAAATTTAATTTTCGTTACTATACCTTGACATTTTGTCTTGAAGCTTCAAGGCAATTCGCTTCAGATAAAAATTGTTGTGGGTCTTCCGAAATTTAACGAGTGTTTCCCTTTTATTTAATTAAAACATACTTGTACTATTTATTTATTTTGAAAATCAATATTTGAATTGAACAGTTATTCATTTAGAGTTTACAGAGGTTTCCTTTAAACAATAACATATAACTAAAATAACAGATATCGATACATAAGAAATACCTAGAGACTAAAATCTTTAAGGCATTTGTCTATCCCGCTCTGATTTGAAAAATAATAAAATCTCGAGGTTTTTCTTCAAGTTAAAATTAAATAACAGAGTATGTAAAAAAATCTGCATGGACCCAACTGCCTTACAGTACATAAAGAGCTATATTACTCTATGAATGTCTATTTAAAAAGCATTTAATTACAGTCGGAAAAGATAAGCAACTTTATCTTAGTAGGCCTACATTGGAAGACGGACATTTGTGAATCAGATATCTGTCTAAACAGTTTCTTACACTTACCCTTGAAGCATTAGTCCGGCCTGCATTCATAATTAACAGTGAATCATCGATTGTTTTATTACGTATTACCTTCGTCGCAAAAATTAAATTTGTCCTGATATTTATTCCGACATTTCAAATAAATAAATATACCGTCGAGAGCAAGACCAATGAAAAATTTAAATACACTCTACCTAATAGCTACAATTTCCCACGAACGTGTTTCTGTTTTCATTACACAAATCATAGTTAATCCCAATTTATTAAAACTCAAATTGAATAATCCACGATTATCGTATTTTAAACAAAATATACATTTTATATAGGCCTATATGTAGATATATTTAGAGTGTGTTTAACAAATGCTGATCATAATACAGTTTTATTAGAATGAACTAATAAATAAACATAGTTGCCAGATATTATTTTTGTCAAGGAAAGGTTTTTTTAGAATTTCATTAAGAAAAAGAAAACAATTAAAGGAATAAAACACTCAGAAATATCACTTGATACACACTGAAACATGAATTCTTCTAAAATTTACTGCCCAATTTGAACTAATTTTGTTTGTTTTTAACAAAATACAAACATATTCTGTTGTTCATTTTCAGGTTTCTTTATATGTCTGTATATTTAATTGAACAAAACTTAGAATGATCTCTACTGAATAAAACTTAGAATGATCTCTACTATTCTATAGGCAGTCATGAGGTTTTTTTATACCACGGTATAATTATAGAATAAAACTTAAAATTAACACTAATATCCTATAGGCAGTCATGAGGTTTCTGTAAACGATGGTATATTTATCGAATAGAACTTAGAATGATCTCTAATAATCTATAGGCAGTCATGAGGTTTCTGTATACGACGGTATATTTATCGAATAGAACTTAGAATGATCTCTAATAATCTATAGGCAGTCATGAGGTTTCTGTATACGACGGTATATTTATCGAATAGAACTTAGAATGATCTCTAATAATCTATAGGCAGTCATGAGGTTTCTGTATACGACGGTATATTTATCGAATAGAACTTAGAATGATCTCTAATAATCTATAGGCAGTCATGCGGTTTCTGTATACGACGGTATATTTATCGAATAGAACTTAGAATGATCTCTAATAATCTATAGGCAGTCATGTGGTTTCTGTATACGACGGTATATTTATCGAATAGAACTTAGAATGATCTCTAATAATCTATAGGCAGTCATGCGGTTTCTGTATACGACGGTATATTTATCGAATAGAACTTAGAATGATCTCTAATAATCTATAGGCAGTCATGAGGTTTCTGTATACGACGGTATATTTATCGAATAGAACTTAGAATGATCTCTAATAATCTATAGGCAGTCATGCGGTTTCTGTATACGACGGTATATTTATCGAATAGAACTTAGAATGATCTCTAATAATCTATAGGCAGTCATGCGGTTTCTGTATACGACGGTATATTTATCGAATAGAACTTAGAATGATCTCTAATAATCTATAGGCAGTCATGCGGTTTCTGTATACGACGGTATATTTATCGAATAGAACTTAGAATGATCTCTAATAATCTATAGGCGGTCATGCGGTTTCTGTATACGACGGTATATTTATCGAATAGAACTTAGAATGATCTCTAATAATCTATAGGCAGTCATGAGGTTTCTGTATACGACGGTATATTTATCGAATAGAACTTAGAATGATCTCTAATAATCTATAGGCAGTCATGCGGTTTCTGTATACGACGGTATATTTATCGAATAGAACTTAGAATTAACACTAATATTCTATAGGCAGTCATGAGGTTTCTGTATACGACGGTATATTTATCGAATAGAACTTAGAATGATCTCTAATAATCTATAGGCAGTCATGAGGTTTCTGTATACGACGGTATATTTATCGAATAGAACTTAGAATGATCTCTAATAATCTATAGGCAGTCTTGAGGTTTCTGTATACGACGTTATATTTATCGAATAAAACTTAGAATGATCTCTATTATGTTATTGTTCATCTTAAAGTTTCTTTATACGACGGTATGTACTCGTATATCATATAAAACCTAAAATGAAATCTGCTATTCAATTGGTTGGTGTATTGTTCAGTCACAATATCATTGAACAACAGGCTTGCTGAAATACAGTAGTTAGTAGATAGCGGTAAATACTAAATTTTATTCTATTATATCTTTATTTTATATATAATTATCGTGTATAGATTAGCAGCGAGAAAACAATTCCTTGAATATCTAGTAGATATTTAAAGATTTTGAAAATAGAAACGTATACTGTGTGTTGTGAGTGATGGGTTTTAGAACTCTTATATGTTGCATATAGGATTTTATGAAGATTGGTGCTATTTATAAAGAGAGGTCTTATGTTTGAAACATTTTATTTAACATTTATTTGATTATAGCTTTATTTTTAGTGGTTGGTTTTAAAATATGCAAATTATTATTTAACCTTTAATTGTTCGCCTGGAAAAAATATTACTAACTGAGGACAAATGTTACACATTCCTATATTCACCTTAATTCTTTTCTTATATTCCTACCTGAAATCAATAAAGAGTATAACTTACGCTTTAAAATGGCCATGCACAATGTATAGTCTCAAGCACACGTATCAGAAAAAAAAATTATTTGCGATCAAACAACTTCCAAACTGCAAACAGTTTCACTTATAACCGTATTCAGCTAATAATAGTACAAATATATTTATATAAACCAAGTCTTTCACTCATAAACAAAGGGTACGTTTCTTATCCTGGTAGGACAAACGTTTTAAAGTGGCATTACACAATATACAGGTATCATTACCATACTAAAATAAGAAACGTACTCTTTGTTTACGAGTGAAACTCTTTGTCAATATGAATATAATTGCTCTAGTATTACCAATCAGTGTCTACTGTTTGTGCCTAACCTGTATATTGTGTAATGCCACTTTAAAAGGTTTGCAATACTAAAATAGGAAACGTACTCTTTGTTTACGAGTGAAACTCTTTGTTAATATGAATATAATTGCTCTAGTATTGTACAACCCGAGCAACAACCCTAAACTGTACAACTCGAGCAACAACCCTAAACTGTACAACTCGAGCAACAACCCTAAACTGTACAACTCGAGCAACAACCCTAAACTGTATATTATGTATTACCACTTTAAAACATTAGACATAATAAACGTACTCACTAACACTACGTTTATGAGTGAAACAATTCGTTAATACAAATATAATTTCTCTAGTACTCATAAACAAAGATTATTTCTTTTGGTTGAGTATGACCAACGTTTTAGAGTGGCATTACACAATATACAGGTTGGGCGCAAACAGTAGGTACTGATAGGTAATATTAGAGCAATTATATTTACGAGTATATTAACCAAGCGTGTTACTCATAAACAAAGAGTACGTTTCTTATTTTGGTATGGCAAATGTTTTAAAGTGGCATTACACAATATACAAGATAAGCACAAACAGAAGGTACTGATAGGTAATATTAGAGCAATTATATTTACGAGTATATTAACCAAGCGTGTTACTCATAAACAAAGTACGTTTCTTATTTTGGTATGGCAAATGTTTTAAAGTGGCATTACATAATATACAGGTTGGGCGCAAACAGTAGGTACTGATAGGTAATATTAGAGCAATTATATTTACGAGTATATTAACCAAGCGTGTTACTCATAAACAAAGTACGTTTCTTATTTTGGTATGGCAAATGTTTTAAAGTGGCATTACATAATATACAGGTTGGGCGCAAACAGTAGGTACTGATAGGTAATATTAGAGCAATTATATTTACGAGTATATTAACCAAGCGTGTTACTCATAAACAAAGAGTACGTTTCTTATTTTGGTATGGCAAATGTTTTAAAGTGGCATTACACAATATACAGGTTGGGCGCAAACAGTAGGTACTGATAGGTAATATTAGAGCAATATTTATATTAACCTAGCGTTTTACTCATAAACAAAGAGTACGTTTCTTGTTTTATTATGGCATACGTTTTGTCATTACACAATATACAGGTTAGGTACAAACAGTAGGTACTGATAAGTAATATTAGAGCAATATTTATATTAACCTAGCGTTTTACTCATAAACAAAGAGTACGTTTCTTATTTTAGTATGGCAACCGTTTTGTCATTACACAATATACAGGTTAGGCACAAACAGAGTAGGTACTGATAGGTAATATTAGAGCAATATTTATATTAACCTAGCGTTTTACTCATAAACAAAGAGTACGTTTCTTAGTTTAGTATGACAAACGTTTTTAAAGTGACATTACAGAGTATACAGATTAGGCACAAACAGTAGGCAGTGATGGGTAATGCTAGTGCAAATATATTTATATTATCCATGCCTCTAAGCCATGTCAAAAACAAGTATTTATTTAATTTTGTGCATACATTGCTTTTAATACCTCATAACGAATAAATAAATGCTATTACTAGTTCAGTGTTGCCCCTAGGATGAGAGTTAACAGTAAATTCCAACTAAATAAGAAAAACCATGATAATATTTTATTTTATTACAATTGCTTTATGTACATTTCGATTACATGGTAATCGCCTGCAGAAGTACTACAATAAAAAGTAATTGTAGTAAAATAAAAGAATTTTGTATTGTGGTTAGTAGGTTTCTATTTATTTAGTTAATATTAGCCCAAAAAAGTGCCCAAGAAAATTATTAAATTAAGTTCCACTCCAAAAGGTTCATTGCAGATCATTAGGTGTTTGTTTTGTGCAAATTACATTGCAGATCATTAGGTGTTTGTTTTGTGCAAATTATTGTTGAAAGGAATGACTCATTATGATGATTTTGATATAAATATGAATGTACATTATTTTTAAAATACTGCATGTTTGAACTATTACTACTTAAAACCCTATTTTTTTCTTTGCTCGCCTAATTACAAAATGGCTTGTCTCATTTTAGTATGCTACATCCTTTGTAGTCTCTATGTTGTTACATTGTTGCTGGTACCGGCCTACACACGCGAGAGTGTGAGTAGGTGTGATCTATTATTCTGTGTCATCCTGTAACTATAGCCTTTGAACCTATTGCTATTATTTCAGTATCTGTTCATCTAATTGTCATAATGGCGCTGAAGAAAACAAAGTGGTGGCTGTCACGTACCTAATACTTTACAAAAGTACAAACTCCTTTTTTTATTTTTACATAAGTTACTTAAAAGTAATTTAAACATCGCAAACCAGAAATGGTGGTACATAATATATATTAATTTGTATAAATTTTGAAAAAATATAAATATAACTCTAATCTAGATAAATCGATCAAAAACGTATAAACTGAATATTTTTTCATAAATCACCACCAATATATTATACTGCATAACTACATTATAAAACAGCTACAAAATACCCAGTGAGAATAGGAGTGGTGACAAAAGAAACTAAAAACAAATTTACTGGCGTAAAGGTGGTCAGTAGTAAAGGTGGTGTAGGCCTTTGACTTAGTGACATGTATGTTATAGCTAGTAATGTGGTATCACTGGACATTTCTGAAAAATTACTTGAAAAGTTTAAACAATGAGTTCATTTTTTCTGAGTTACAAAAATTTTTCCGGTTTGATCACTTATTACTTATTTACAATTGGGTTTTTAAGTAACATACAGTGTGTAAAAAAATGAGATATCCGATTTAACGAAACCTTTGTGAAGTCTTAACTTTGTTACTATTTATTAGGAATATACTGTGGTTGAATTTAATAATAAATACACAAAAACCTCTTAACCACAAACTTTCTTTAATTTACCCTAATGTACATTTCAGTTACAAAGTAACCATCCTCAGAGGGATAACATACAAAGACTGTCTAATGTCCTAACCTTGTTCTCAAGTTTATGCTCATTTACAATATAAACTTTTCTGCCAAATTCATCCCAATTATTATAATTTTCTTTTCCTAATTTCAAATGTAAATCATACAACTCCAGTTCTGTATTACTCAATTTGCCATACAAAAATTTAATCTCCAAATCTAACCATTTCTTTTTGGCAAATAATAAAACTTTATCAGTTCTAGAATTCTTCAATTTAATATTAATTCCGGAAATAAATTTCGGAAACACACTAAACCTTCTACATTTTTAAGAAATTTAATGTCTTCTAACAAAAACTTGACTCTCAAATTCAACTTTTGGAATCTATTATATTTCTGAGACCGAGAAGCCATACTGTTACTATTTATTAGGAATATAGACTGATCAGTCTTTGTATGTTATCCCTCTGAGGATGGTTACTTTGTAACTGAAATGTACATTAGGGTAAATTAAAGAAAGTTTGTGGTTAAGAGGTTTTTGTGTATTTATTATTACTTAACTTTGTTTCTAATCTATTTTTTCTACTATAATCGTAGTCTGTCTGTCACCCTCTCTCTCTCTCTCTCTCTCTCTCTCTCTCTCTCTCTCTCTCTCTCTCTCTCTTTCTCTCTCTCTCTGTCTCTCCCCACTTTCTGTTTAAAACAGAATTATTTTTAATCTTTATCAATTTAAGAGATTGGGAAGTTTTACTACAGAGGTAGAGTTTTTAGAAAAATAAGATGTCTTTAACGTGATTTACAAGTAAAAGCTATTATTTTGTATTTTACATCGGACCTATAAGAAATAAATAATTTGGCTTCGGCCATTTTAAAAAAAAAATATTGAGTTTTCGAGGCCTTAAATATTTGTATTCAAAAACACTTAATATAAAGTGAACATAGATTTTAAATTTAAGTATTTCTAATTAATATCAGACGATGTAAACTTACAACACGTTTTCGGGTGAATGTTTATAAAACTGTTTTTATGTGTTGCCAACAAAATTTCATATTTCAAGTTTACTTGTGTAGAGTGGCTCAAGTAAAGTAAAATGCATTTTTTTCTTCAGTGCTTGCATACTCCATGCAAAACGCACTTTACAACTCAAAGCATGTAGAAATTATTCATACAACTTGCAGAGTCAGTTTGTCATTTCAAATCAAAACGCATATCTAGTATTGCCATCCGACATTCATTTTTTCTAATGTGGCTACTATTTGTGATGCGGCGTTCATCCTACCTGAAGTCGACTTCATCATAAATTCTAAACAGTAAGTCAGGCGTCAATTCTGCAGCTGTGGTGTTAATGCGAAGGTCTCAGCCGAGCCTATCAGTGGGTATAAAGGTGGAGGAGTACCCCATAAGAAAAATCTAGCACTTCTTCTCAGAACAAGGTGCAATGCAATCAAAAAAGTCTCGGTTTCCAAATGGTGATCCATCTTCCAATAGGTGACGAATTAAAGTGTTTAACGTTTTTACATAAATTATGTAGTTTATTGTTGTCTCGAAGGAGAAAAACAAATTTTATTACAAAAAACTTATTTTACGGTTATCACGAAAATGTAAAGGGTTTTGTCGACCAGATTTTTCGGGTTTTAATTTTCTACGTGCCGTCAATGCTGACTGTTAACTCATCACTTAATCATTTTCTGGGAATGTGCTGTGTGCAATTCTAACCAACATTTCCGCGCAGAACTGCAGACAAGCGACTTTATCTGCATCTGTAATTTGTTGAGCCTCGGTTGTATGGCTTCTAGTGAAAACGCTTTCGTAAAACTCGCCAATATCACGTGACTAATGCCTGGTCGATTCTTTACTAAGCAACGCTTTCTCGAATTTTTCCTAACAGATTGAGAACATGCAGACGACTTTGTGATTTTGCATATCGAACAATAACAATCAGTGTCGACGATGGTTTGGTGCAAAGATTAAATTGTGTTGTGGGGTTCTTAAACACTTTGAAAATTATTTAAGAACCAAATGCTTACTTCTTACGTAACCAAAATACAAAGCGAGTACGTTCCGCACCAGTAAAAGTAGCCATTTTATAATAACAATGATGACAGCGCTACTGGTGGCTGAATTTGGTCTTAATGATTTTCTGAGTCGAACTTGATGTGTTTTGCTTTAAAACTGACCGTTTTTTATAGACCACATGTTTAATTTTTTAAAGACTACATAATATTTCCAAGGCTTAATAACAACTGGTAGGCCTAAGTAGTAACGTTGGAATTCTTTTAAATAATTCTAATTTGACGGTTCATACGGTGTACATTATTAGTTATGTGTGTTTATTGAAGAACTCGTGTAAACACAGTTCCAAGTCTCGTCAGAATATGATCTCGCTTTGGGAGACACAATTTCCCTGAATATAATGTGTTCATTTCATATATATTTGTGTATAATACAAACATTAATGATCTTTAGTAAATATATTAAGGGGATATATCCTGGTATTTTTTAAGTAAACCTAAGATGAATTATGTTTGAAAGAATATTAATTATAAAATGTACAGTATAATATATTTGTAAAATTCCGTCTGCTGTGCTTGGTTTTCAAAGCACGTTTAGTGAAACCTATCGAGGACACAAATTGGACAGAATATTTTGTCCGTGTCTGCATTCTTTCTTCATCGCAAAGGTTCAACGTTTTTAAACTTTCCAGTTAAACAAGAAATTAAAATGCAGATATATATATATATATATATATATATATATATATATATATATATATATATATATATATAATGTGCTATACTGTATTGAGGCTACCCAACTGCCAATAAGACGCAATGCAATAAATTACAATAGTTCAGTGTACAGTATTTTACGGTAGTCGTTTTTAAAGGCCAAAATACATTGCATGAAATATTCTCTGCTGAGAAACGCCATGCAACTGCCTTATTGATACGAACACCAGTATCACTGCCACTAAGAGCAAAAGTTTTCAGTCGTTCCAGAGCCTGACAGTATCTATAACCAGAGACATAGCTAGTAATTTAAAATTGAAATCATTTAAACCTGTTTTTATTAATTTTTAAAACAAATTATAACATGGTTTTATTAAAGGTCTTGGTATTTTGTTGCGTATATACACTCAAGCTGTAAATAATATAAAATAAATAATAGTGTTATATACCAGAGGCGCATCCAAGGTAGGGGCGAGGATGCCTGGGCCATCACTATAGCGCGTCGTCCTTCATTGGAAAACGTATAGTGTGCATGCGTCGTATATAAATTTAACTACCAAGATTAACCAATAAATGTTATTGATAATTTTTTTAGTTTTATTTGTGGCTGAAGTATTAGCAGCATTTAGTTAAATAGAAAATTAAAATATTTATAATATTTAAATTCATCAATAAATAAAATTTTCAGGAATATCCCTTAAAAATACACAGTTGCTGATTTTGCGCCCTAAAGTAAAACAAAGTATGTATTAAAGTAGCTTAACTGATTTGGGGGAATATTACAACGGAGCTGGCTACCCCCTTAACGAAATTCTGGATGGGCCGCTGATATATACACCATAAAAGTCAAACATTCTCGTAACATAATCTATATTGATACAATTTTAATGTACAGTACGTGAGGTTTAACCTTGTCTCTGACCTTGAGATTGCTAGGGTGGACTGGCCTGCAGTGCGGTGACAACACCCAACACTTCAGAAAACATCAGTGTCGTGTTTAAAGTGTAAACAGCTGTAATTAACTAAATGATAATACTGTAATAGTTTATGTAAATGATCTTTAAATGTGTTGCTCTGCTTCTGCAAAGAAAGAGAAGCGATTACGAAAGAGACGATATATGTATGGTATAATGTTTTCAGTTAGGCTAGTAGTCAAACGCTAGAGCAGAACGAGAGACACCGTTTAAACATCACGTACTGTATGTCCATTCAAGGATACGTGTTTTTATTATGGAAATCAAAATACATAATGTATAACATGGGAATTAGAGAACCAAATATACTTTCGTTTGGGAGATGAGTAGGTGACCCAAAACATGCAATATTATTTGTTTATAAATTGTGCATTTTAAGAAAAAAATATCTTTTTTTATTATCAGTTTCAGGTTCAAACAACATTCACAATAAACATTACGTATTTTTGTTATCCACTTAACTTTCTGAATACCTTTTAACTTATGTGGAATTTGTTATATTTACTTTACTATAGTTAAATAATACTTATCTAAGTGAATACGTAAGGGCTTACTTGCTGGCGCGTTTTGAAACAATCGTTCCTTTTACGGAGCAAAGCGTCCACAATAAAGCAGTCGGATCTCACTAAAGCGCGTCTGAGACTTTTTAGGATGCAGAAAAAACCGTTAAATTTTCTCAAATACCATTTATTGTCAGATTTTCGACGGTAAGCTGATTGTCCAAGAGATTTCCGAAACAAAAACATTTTCGGAAAGCGCTTATAATGGAATCGGTTTGCTAACAGCTGTTTTCGTCTACGCAGGGGTTCACAACCCGGGGTACGCGGTAAATAATCGATAATGGCCACGTTGTGCAAAAATTAAAGGAATGAATTGCGGAGAACTCCATTCACTGAGTGAAACAAAGTCAAATAGCAAGTTACATTTGATTTGAATTTGCCAAGTGCAACAAAGCAGCCACAAGGGGGGGGGGTACTAAGAAAAGAGTGATAAACTGGTTTCCAGAACTAATAATGTATTTTCCATTATTATTTTCAATGATATATATCGTCTTTTTTAGGTTTTCACACCATTTTTTAATCTATGTTATTTACTTCCACATTTTAAAACTATTTTGTCTCACAAATACTTTAATTGCATTACCTGTGTCATGATATTTCTGTAAAATTTAAGCCATGGCAAAAACATTCTGCTTTAAATACAATAAATATAGACAATTTTATGCGACGAACTTTTGTTTTCCCATGAGCTAAGTTTCATTTACACAAATATAAAAAAAGTAAAATTTAGAGTTATAATTTGTATTATTAAAACATTAATGCATACTGAAAACAATAAATTTTAAAATAAAAAACAATTATGAAAAATAAGTTATAAGTGCAAATTCAAAACGTAAAAAATCTAGTACGGATTTAATATATATATATATATATATATATATATATATATATATATATATATATATATATATATATATATATTATAACTCATTCTTGAACGCGCGCGCGCGCGTGTGTGTGTGTGTGTGTTTGCGTGTGGGTGTGGGTGTGTGGGCGTGTGTGTGTGTGCGCGCGCGCGCGCACACATAGGAACAAGAAATGTAAGCAGAAAATATATGTTACGTAAGTATTGGTTTTGACGTGATAGTGTGGTTACATTTGAGGGGCTACAATTTTAGTTTAAAATGCACAAAGTGAAACGGAGGAAAAAAGGTTGGGAACCCCTGGTCTACACTATAAATTATTAGGAGCTTAAGTTTAAATCCTTTTCAAATGTTACTTCCTATATATTCAGAAGTTATTTTATATTTCATACAACTGTTTTGATTACGGAAAGGTTGTACATTATTAACATAAAATGTTAATTCAGTATTTTTTATCAGTTATTAAAAATATTAATGCACATTTCTATGTTACTATAATAAGTTCAATATAATGATATTGAGTATATAACATTCCAATATTTGAAGTGAAAATTCTTTAGGTACGTCTGACACATTTTCGTACAACTAAATTTAATTTTTCTATATTCTTTAAACACGATAAATTGATAATAAGTTGAAGCAACTGTTGTGTAAGACTCTTGTAATTTCCCCTGAAGATGATTGCTTTCAAATCGAAATGTACATCAGAACATGGATAAAATTTTTGTGGTGCAAGAGATTTTATTTATTTATGTTTACGATAAATAGATTTTTGAATTGAAGTTAATTTTTAATGTTAATACTCGTTGGCTGTGTAGAATATTTATATAATTACTAATTTACAATTATAATGTTTTTCGTTTACACTCATCGCTTTGCACCGCAATAACAACAAACAGAATTACTTACTAAATCGTAGTATCTATGGTAGAAGATAATAATCAGTAAAGTTCTAAAATAAATCGGCGAAGATAACTTTTAAGGTCATGTGCCGTATAAAATCAAGACCTCTTGTCTTTACTGACATTGTAACCCCTGTGCCCCCTATTTTTGTCTATGGCACTGAAAATATATTTTGGAAGTACTGATCACAGAGTGTTTTGATTTTAACAGAACATTCATGACTTAGAAATAGTGTTTTTGTTATATATATAACAGACTGAATAAAAACGTTTGTTGAAGAAATTCAATCAGGGGAGAAGAAGCTTGGTGAATATAAATTCCAAAAGAAAATTGCTATGTAAATTCAAAACATTAAAACTTTGTGCGTATGAAAATAAAACTCATTAATTTACCAAAACGCCGTTGATGCTTACTATAGTTTGAACACTGTGAAACAATGTTTTATAGAGGTGCATTGGTATGGCACCTTGCCTGAAATTGGTAAAATAGATGTGGCAACATAAATTGTCCCGAAATAGTTGATAATCTCGAAGGCAAAGTAGTACCAAACCTTAGTAATTTGACGACAGTGATTCCAAGAGTTCAAAAGTCGAAACCCACCTCCACCTAAAATACTAGGATACTAGTCATTCAATACGATTACTGAAGATTAAACACTAATTTCCTTTGTTAGCTTCATTCAATGTTGGGTTTCTTGGAAACTTCTTGACCTTTAGAATAACAATATTTTAGTATTTGGCAAGTGTTTATTTTTATTACTAGGGCGTTAAAAAACATTCAATTGTGCAAGTTTTTAAATACTGAATAGCTAGGCCTACATTGTTTATCGTAATCTATGGAAAAATAAATCATGATTCATTAGAATTTTGTAAGTTTTTTTACTTAGTTACATCACAGACAGATAAAACTTAATCTAATTTCCAGATATTGTAAATTATAAAAATAATAAATTTGTCCGTAAGTATAATTAATTTGGCGAAATATGACACAGTTACCTTTGCAAATTGTTTCTGCGTGTTAAGATTATAAGAAAATCTTATTTTCTTTTGGTAAATGCTAATATAAGAACAAATGTCAGAATATTTAGTTTAAATAATAAGGAATAGAAAAATATGCATTGGTTACTCCAGTTGTTAATAAACGTTTAACATTGAAGCCGCCCTAAAACTGTTTCGACAGTAGTTTGCTATCAGTGGGAAAATAAATCCTTTGTCTTTGCGGTTACCGAACCCGCGTCATCTTGCTGACTAACGAAAGAGCGTCGACTACTAACAAGTTCTTCCAGCTGTTATTTCAAACCTGCAATTCATATTTTCTTAAAAATTGACGAACTATCTAAAATTGTGAACAGATTCCTTTCTCTTAAACATTGTTTTAGTTACTAATCTCAGATATGTTAAAGATGTCTGTTATAAAGTGACTGGCGTTTATCAATGTTTTTACTATCAAGTTTTAGCGTTTTTTTTATTATTTTAAAATAATATAGCTTGAATTGTAAAATATTTTCAAGTGTTTCTTATGATTTGGGAAACGCACGAAACTTAGAGAGAATATTTTCATGGCTCATGTGCAGGGCCGTTCCCTAATATAATACCGATAACATATCGATTTTTGCGTGTTGTTTTATTTTTACTGTTATTTATAGTAGATAAATAGAATTTTTCAAGCACTAGGAGTTAGACTCAGAATTTCAAGCCAAGACTCAGTTATTGATGTTGGCGTCTCTAAAAACTGGGTGAATAGCCTCGTATTGTTGAGCATGTTATTGATTTCATTTGGTAAAGTATTTAATTATCACTTTTATTTTGTAGAAAAATAGAAAGTAGAATTCTTTGGTCATGGAGACAAGCTGAACGCCAATGATAGGTTTAATAGCGAGCCTCGATTCGGCAGTGCGCTGTTGCCAGAGCGGTTACGTGGTTTTACAAGGTCAAGCCTAGTTGTGCACTGCATGGCAACGCTGTACTGCAAAGCATCTGTTTTTCTCAACCCCTCTTTCATGCGCTCTTTCTCTCATTCTGCAACATTTGTATAGAATCATACAAATTACAGTTAACAACTTGTATCTGCTACAACGTTAAGGGAAACATTCGTAAATGTGTTTAATTTTTCATAAAAATTCTAAAATTACATTAGATTTTACAGTTTATTTCTCTTTTTTTAAAGCAATGTAAACAAAAAAAGCCTTTATTCGATTGTTTAACCACCAAATTTTAGGTAAAATGTATGTTGTTACATTTCATAACTTTTCAAACCAAAGATATGTTTTGCATGGAAAAAAATTGAGTGAGACATGCGTTAGAAATGTTTGTAACGCCGCGCCGTATGATCACCAGAGAAGGGATACATCCAAAACATATATTTACATGTATTAATTTTATATTTTTGTTCGCAAATTCGGTGAAAGACAGGGGTTAAACTAAATATGAAAAATTGGTTTCTTGCTATACAGAACTCTATTACATGCACGCGTGCGCCAACACACACACACACACACACACCAAATAAAATTATTTTTGGTACAGTATTAAGTATTTAACAGAATTAATGTTTGTGTTCACAGTCTTAGTTTACAAATTTTTTAAAAAAATATCTTATAGCCTTCTTTACAGGTGTGTTTTCCTGTATGTTTAAATTTAGGCCAATACTCTGTTATTTATTAAACAAACTCTACACAAACTTATATTACAAAGACTTCATCCTCGTATATGTTTCAATGACTTATGTCATTCATCACCATCACCAATGAGACTACTACATATTTACAACTGATATGAATCATTGTACATTTGTGAATAGTTAGTGGCCTCATTGATGATAATATTAAGGTCATTGAAACGTGTATCACAAGTGTGGATATGTGTGAAGTTATTTATTAATCATTTTAACTCGCAAGCCAGCTCAAATATTACAATACTTTATTACTATTTGAAATATTTGTTCAATGAGTTCCCGATAAATTCTTTGATAAAGCTTTAGGCCTGGTATTAATCATAAATAAAAAGTGCCAAGGTTATCTAGCTCTACGCAGCTTCGAGCGTTCCCTTTGATTACGATCATTTTGTGGATTTTCCACAATGGCTTTTTTGTTCTTGGAAATAATCTTAAAGTAATTCTTAAAATGTTTGTATGGAGAGGCAGTTTTACGGCGGAAAAGTGAATTGCTGTTTAAGCGTAGATAAGTGCAATATTGATAAGAAATAAAAACTCTCATTTACTAAGTGTGAAAATAAAAAAATATAACAATTTCAAAACACCTGTTTTATTTGATTTGTTTTTGAGTATCTAGGTATTTAAACAGTACAGCAGTTTGATATAAAATGACTTTTATATTTTCAAAATTTAATAGGAAAATTATGTTCTACTACTAAAAATATCCTAAAATATTTTTTTATTTATATATTATTATCACTTTCTTAATAAACTTATAGAATAAGAATCACTAATTTTTCAGTCTATATTTCTGCTCACCATATCGATTCAAGTTATATATACGCCCATCATACTCACCATTCCGTTCAAGTTATACCCAGGTTATATTTATGCTCACCATTAATTCACCTTTCCGTTTCAAGTTATATATATATATATATATATATATATATATATATATATATATATATATGTGCATACCATTAATTTATCCTGCTCTCGGTTTTCTAGCAATATATATAATTACCAAAAATTTATCCTGCTCTTCGGTTTCTAGTAATATATAGGGATATATACTCACCAATAATTTATCCTGCTCTCTGTTTTCTAGCAATATATATAATTACCAATAATTTATTATGCTCTTGGTTTCCTGGTGTGTGTATATATATATATATATATATATATATATATATATATATATATATATATATATATATATATATATATATGCATACCATTAATTTATCCTGCTCTCGGTTTTCTAGCAATATATATAATTACCAAAAATTTATCCTGCTCTTCGGTTTCTAGTAATATATAGGGATATATACTCACCAATAATTTATCCTGCTCTCGGT